>VALG01002603.1:0-22983 GCA_009835305.1 Ipomoea purpurea
ACCGGTCGTCACCGCACACAAACACACAAGCCACCATTATAGTAAACAAGAGTACGTACACGGCGAAAACATCCGATAACATGTTACCCCCAATCAGTAAACCTTACTCTAAGGAAACATCTCCATAATCACGATCAAGCCCACAACGTGACCGCTGCAATACCTTCGGTGATAGTGTACCCATACCACTATCGTGCAATCCAGTAAAGCCACACACCCACCAAACCACATATGCAAGTAAGATACAACGAAGGTATGAACATACTTCAACAAGGAATTGAGTCAACCACCGCGATTAGCAAACATGTATAACACAATTTACATCACAAACGGAAGGTACAAACAACACAACAAGCTAGGCAATTAAGGCAATAAACTTGATGCCTTAACACCGAACCCAGATAGTCCGAGACCACACAAGACACTCTGGTTTCAAGAACACAATGTTACACTAGCACATTCAAGACACCAAAGTCTACATGGATACCTACCATTATATTCTAGACATAAACGAAACATAAAGAAGCCTCAAATATTCCACAAGAAACGGGGAAGTCAAAAGATCACATACAAAGACTACCGAACACGGAACAATCCCCGAACAACACCATCGTGGTAACCCGTGGTGGACCCACGGGTAGCCCCCACCCTGGTCCGCTGTAACACCCCGAAATTTTTAAACTTTTAAAGACATTTAATATATAAGGTGTATCTCTTATTAAATCCAAACAGAGCATTGTTAAACATAAGGTACGGGGTGCTATGCCACACCTGAGCTGGAGAACCTCAGATGCACAGGCTAACTAACTAATTCCGAATAAATGGTAAATGCCTCGCAGGCCAAGGAAACTATCTTACATACGCCTCAAGACTACTAATTTAGGCATTATACACCCGTGTTAAGCTTCAATCCCGGATTAATACTCTAATAATCCGTTAATAATAATAAATATGCATTTAATTATTGTTAGGTTTCCCTTTAATTATTTAATAAGGTCCACCATGACCGTGGACCCTCCTAAAGTAAGTCTTAAGCTATTAGAAAAAGATGTGAACCTTTTAACTATTCGGGATTCCTAACTAGAACACTAGACATAGCTACTAGTTAGGAATAAAGTAAAGAGCTATTTACTAATTCAGAATTACTGATTAATGATTCTCTTTAATTAATTAATGGTACACTATGGACCATGAAAAAACAACCATAATCCCTATAAAGAAATAATAAAAAAAAAAAATAATTAGGGTCTAAATATATATAATAGGGATACTAAAAGAGCACAGATCTTTCACCACAAATAATCTCTCACCACACAAGAAGTTCAAGAATTCCTTAGAAGAAATCAGAAAAAAAAAAAAACTTCATAGCAAGAATTATTAGGCTAAGAGTAAAAAAATTTCTAGCTATGGAAAAAATCCCCCATAATATTGTGTGTTGATGATTGTGAATAAAAAATGATAGTGAATGATTCATGGTTAATTGATAATCTGATGATGAGAGATTCTATAATTATGGTGTTATTGATCATTATGTGGCGTTCTGATTATATGATGTCTTGATAAATGTGTTGATGTTTTTGATGTTTATGTGATATTCTTACCGAATCTTGATATTACAAGACGAATTGTATTCTTGTTGGTTTAAAAGTGATTAGAACCCTAGGTTGTATCGTATGATATTATTCTTGGTGTATTGGGTGGGAATTCGCATGTTTGGTGTTAATTATGTTTAGAAAAGCATGATAGGATATGTGACGTATGTTCTTGTTTGATCCGTTAATTGTCTAAGTGTGTTGCAATTGCGATTTTTGAAAGTGTCACTATAGCCATCTGGTATTCGCTGGGTTGCATCTATGGTCCCCGGGGCGCTCCTAAGACTTCTGATCTTGTTCCTGAGGACATAGAGCTTCAAGCCTAATGTCCTAAAGTTCCGGCTTAAGGGTCTCTTTCTAGGGTCAAACTTAGCTCTATACCACGTAACACCCAGATTTTCAAGCATTAAAACTTAATATAGATAAAGTTATCTCATTACATCCAAAGTAATAGCTAAGTGTAAGGGTGCTATGTCCACCTGGTAGAGAACCCAGGTGCACGGCTGTCTAACTAATATCCTCCGAATATAAGATAACATGCCACGCAGGCCGAAGGGAAAACTATTCTACTTCTACCTTACAGTTCATAGCGGCGCCCGGCTCTAGTCTCTTGTGCTGAAAGCCAAATATACGTCAGCGAAGATGCTGGTAAACCACTCCAACGCGTTGAAATACATATGTTAGGAATAATAGTGTAAAGTTTTGAATATGTCAAATATGTATTGTAGATCCCAATTTTATTTCATAGCTAAGAGTCTTAGACAAGATCGGTAATTATTAGGATGCAAAAGAGAAAACAGAGGAAGAGCATGAAAATGAAGAAGAGGATATTCAAGCCAAAATCAAGAATTTGTCTGGAGAAAAATGGCAAATTAAAAAGAAGAAGAATGGTGTAAATTCACGCAAGCTGCTAAAGAAGATAATCCAGAATATCTTTCGTGAAGAATTACAATTGAAAAATCATGATAACTTGGAGATCAAGCATCTATGGAAAGAAAGAGTACATAAAAGAATTGAAATTACAAATGAGGTACGGTAAAGTGATGATCTTTGAATATATATGTGAGAATGGATTCAAGGTTCGAAACCACATTACATTTAAAGGTAAAATTTTGGAAGCCAATAAATTTAACTGATGGAGTTGGGCGCTAGTCTACCTATGCCGCAATTGCAAGTGAAAATTGGGTGGCAATTGAGGAGCAATTGCACTTGTGACCATTAAAAGATGCAATTGGGAAGCCAATTCAAAGGATTCCCATTTCACTTGGGGGCAATTGAAGGAGCATGCACTTGGGCAATTCAATAAGCAATTGCAAATTGGGAGTAGTTCGAAGCATTGAAGTTGTGTCCGTTTCAGGAGAAATTGTATGTAGACAGTTTATCAAGAAATGAATCAATTGGATGAGCGTAATTCCAAATTCACTGGTGCATGAGAGCAATTTGACACTTGGAGCCATTAAGCATATTAATTGGAGCTAGTTTCGAAGCAAATTGAAGTTGGTAGCCAGTTTAGAGAATCTGAAAATCAATTGGAATTGGGCAGCTAAGTTCAGATCAATTGGAATTGGGACTGTCAGCAAAATGAATGAGCTAGTTTTCGAAGCATTGAAGTTCAGATAAATTGGAATGGGAGCTAGTTCAGAGAATTGAAATGGAGCCTATTCGAAGCAAATGAAGTTGGTAGCAGTTCAGAGAAATTAAATTGAAATGAAATGGGAGAAAGTCGAGAAATGAAATTGGGAGCAAGTTTCAAATTGAATCAATTCAAGTTGTAGCCAAGCCAATGTAGATTGAATCAATTCAAGTGAAGCCAATGCCAATGTAGAATGGAAACAAGTACGATTGAATCAATCAAGTTGGGACAATGCAATGTAGAATTGATTGAGCCATTCAATTTGTAGTATGAGATGCAATTCAGATGGGGACCAATTAAAGGAAGACATTGAGACAATTAAAGTCAAATCAATTCGGGAGCCAATTACAAGGAGTAAATTCAAAATTGGGTGCAATTAAAGGTCAATTGACATTTGGGTGTAAATTACAAAGGAGAAATTCAAATTGGGTTGGAAGACTCAAAGCCATTTGATATTTGAGGAACACCAACGGATGAGAAGATTGAGCAGAACTTACAGTGAAAAATTATTACACAAAGAAAATACTAGTATAACTTGTATGGATTAAAAATAAAGATTATTTGAAATCCCAAAGTACAAGACCATTCAAAGCGACCAGAGAAGCCGTTCTAGCACCAAAAAAAACACAGATATTTCCCAATCAACGTAAACAGAGGAATACAGATGGAGTTTGGAAGCTCATTATACAATTGATATGAAGCATCCTCTCAAATGGCTAGCTTATCATCTTTGACATTTTTGCAGAAGATAAGATAAGACTCTGACATGGGAGCGCTCTATCCAACGACAAATTCCCATCCCGGCTTCATAAAGGAAATTGAAGATTGAAGACTTGATAAGAAGTAGAGCAATAACAACAAAGCAAGAATAAACTCATCAGAGATGTCTGAAAACCATTTGTAAACCATATTGGCTTTGTCAAGTAAAATGAGCAAAAAGATTATTTAAGACTTAAACCAATGACTGAGTATAGTTTGGCATTATCAAAGGGGAAATTGTAGGAATAAGTGTAATGGTTTTGATAATGCAAAAGTATTTGTAAGATCCCCAAATTTTATTTCATAGGCTAGTAGATCTTAGACAATATCGGGAAATTATTTATGATGCAAAAGAGAAAACAGTGGAAGATCTGAAAAATGGAGAAAGATCTAAGCCTAAATAAGAATTTGTCGGAGAAATTGGCCAAATTAAAGAGAAGAGAATGGTGTAAAATTCACGTCAAGGCTGCTAAGGAAGATATCTCAGAAGAATTTTCGTGAGAAAATTACGAATTGAAAATGCATGAAATAACTTGGAGATCAAGTCTATGGAAGAAAGGAGTATAAGAGATGAATTTACTAATGGCTGTACGGACAGAGTGATGTGCTGATAATTATGGAAGGCTAATTTGAAACTCACATCAACAATTTTACAAGTAATTTGGGAGCACTTAATTTAATCTGATGGAGTTGGCCTAGTCTACTATGGCCCAATTGCAGTGGAAATGGGAACAATTGCACTTGGAGCGATTTATCGATTGAAATTGGGAGTAGTTTCGAAGCATGAATGTTGGGAGCCAGTTTACAGAGAAATTGAATCAATTGGAATTGGGAGCTAGTTCAGAGATGAAATTGGGAGAAGTTCAAAGTATCAATTGAAGTGGGAATTGAAATTGGGAGCAATTCAGATTGTAGTAATTTGAAGCACAGGAGATGTTGGGAGCCAATTCAAGTTCAATGTCAATTGGGAGTCAATTAAAAGGAGAATTCAAATTGGGTGGCAAATTAACAAGTCATTGACATTGGGTGCATTTAAAAGGGAATTCAAATTGGGTGGAGTAGCCAATTTTGAATTGAGAACACAGACGTGAGATGAAGAGATGAAGCAGAATGTACGTGAAAATATTCTCAAAGGAAAATACTAGTCTAACTAGTATGGGATAATAAGATTATTTTTGAATCCCAAAGGTCAAAGCGCATTTCAAAGCTGATCAGCGAAGCCGTTCTCATCAAAGAACAGAAACCAGAATATTTCCTACTCAACGTTAAAACAGGGATACAGATGGAGTTTTGGAGCTTCATTTACAAATAGAGATGAAGATCTTCCACGGCTAGCTATCTATTTCTGCATTTTTTAGAAGATATAAACTCTGACATGGGAGCGTCTCTATCCACGACAAATCACATCACGCTAAATGAAGAAGATGGACGCTTAAGGAGCAAACAAAAGAGAGCATACAGAGCAGAAATACGAACTCATAGAGAGCTAAGTAAGAGCTAATTTCAAGTGAGAAAGAAAAGAACTCAGAAAGCTTCAAGAAAAATTCTGAGAGTTATTAAACAAGAGCAAAAGAGATAGAAATAATTGATTTACTTGACATAAAAAGAGAACACTCAGACTTTTCGAAAGAAAATCATTCAAGAGTGTTTATTCTTCAATCAAGAGACCTGCACACATCATTGAAGTCTACAAGAGTCTCAGAAGTTGGAAGCAGACCACTTGTTTTGAGCAAAAACAAGGGGGAGAGAGGGAGGAAATTAGCACGTAGCTGTGAATCCTGGAATTGCTCACACGAGCTGTGAAGTCCCGAAGCAGCAGTTCCGGAGCACCGGGCGTGATTGGTGGCTTAGTGATCAAAGACATCACGGTACGTTGTTACCGGGTTGGAAGAAGGGGGAAAGTAACCGCGAGTGTGAAATCCTGGATATTAATGTAGCGCGGTCGAGTGGAACTCGAAGCAGCAGTGTGTGTCACTGGGCGGATTAGTGCGGGCTTTGTGATCAAAGCACTAGATCACGGATATTCATTGATCTGGAACCAGAGTGTAGATATGTGAATGGCTCTTGGAGAGAGAAATGAGTAGAGGATACACCTCGTGACACACTATAATTTCTGTGTTCTTTACTTGCTTTCTTTACTTACGCTCTTTTACTAATTGCTCTTCCGAAAGATATAGCATCACACAATCTCACACACCACTTTATCACTGTATTTAATTTCCGCTGGCCCATACTCTAACATCTTAGTTATGAGTTTGGTTTAATCCTGTATTAGCATATGTTGTGCTGTGCGAAAAAGTTTGAAATCCCATTCACCCCCTCCCCCCTCTAAGACTATTCACCTACCTCTTTTTGGACAAACATACATATAAATCAGTATATAGAATATAACGAACAATTTTGAGCAAGATATATCCTACGAACTCTAGCTTAAACGGGAAGGAACTCCAGGATAAGGCCAGGACAAGCAACAGTTATAACAAAAATGCAGTTACACAACAGATAAAGGCGATAAGCAAAGCATAAACGAATAATCATAACCAACATAAACATCCCCAACATACATCCCGTAATACACATCCCAAGCACTCATACACAGCTCATCCATATCGCAACACATACACACTTTTTGCGCACAGACCAATCGCAATGCATCATTAGGTCGCGCATAATAGCTTCTGCACACCGCCCCGCAGCACCTGCCCCGATCGCAACACGGAGGGGTCCACGCAACCGATCCGATGAACCAACTCATCATATTTTGAATCGCAACCAAACAGGACCGCAGCAAAAGAGAATGTATTCTGACCGCAGCCATGAGAGATGAAACGAAGCTCATAAGTAACTTTGATCCAACCAAACGGTAAAGCGCATCCGGGAGTGTAAATCGACTCAGCCAGCTTCTGAACCGTCAGCTCACGTAACCGATCCGAGTCGCACGAATTGGGGTAACACACACACATAACACTAGCAAGCACATGCAACCCACATTACACATTGGGGAAGGGGATAAAACTATAACAAACCTATGCGTGATCCATCACATACTAAGAATAGTCCTAAGGGTTCATACTTCTTCCACCTAGGTCAACGGGATACCAATTCAACTAGCATGCAATAAAAGACTCATAAACCTACGAACGGTACCCGAAATATCAAACTAGACATAGGCACGATAAACGGAGTCTGTTGGGACCAGGGGTCGGGGGAACATCAAACGGGGAAGCCGGAGTCCCAAGGCTGGTAAATCTCCAGCGGTAGCCGGTGGTGGGGGCCACCCGCCGGTTCGCTGTTCCGCAAACGGTCGACGGCGGCACTGCCCGCATGCCGGTGAGCGCTACCCTCGCCAGTGGGTAGGTGTCGGGTCCCTACCCCACCTAACCCCCCACTAACTACTTTTTCACACAATACGCCGGGGAACGTTGTGGACCCGAAACCATGCTTAACACTTTACACGCAATTAACAACACTAACAATTAATGTTCAATACGAGAAACGAACGAACGTAATCTTATCTGCTTTTCTAAACATAATCAACACCATAACATGTATTTACCACCGATAACAAGGAATAATTCATAGATACAACTTAGGGTTCTAACTCTTTTATTCAACAGAATCGATTCGTCTTCAATTGCAAGATTTCGGTAAGAATAACATAGCATTCAGGAAATCAACACAATTGTCCAAGAACAACACATAATCATCAATGAACCACATAATCATCAAGAACACATATCATTACAGATCTCCAAATATCAACGATTATCAAGATCCCCCATGGTCATCACATCAATCATCACGATAATAATCATCACCAATCATTACTACACAATAATATCGGGGAAACCTAAGGGGAAATATAAACTATAAAATGTTTTGTTGAACATGGTTTAATCTACTAATTAATTCCTTGTCTATAGAGCTCTTTCTTTAAGGCTTTCTTGATTTCTTGTTTCTCCTATATCTTGGAACTCTTGGTGGTGAGGGATTCGTGGTGGGGATTCTAGGTTGCCCCTATGTTCTCTATTTATAGATCTGGGATCTTATTAGGGTCTAATCCTTAATTGGATTACGGGTTGGGTTTTTAGATGGGCCCACGGACTTGGTGGGACTTTTTCCCTAATTAAACACATTATAATTTATCTTGTCCTTGCATTGCATTAATTATAATCTGGGTTTCTTAGGCCGTAAACGGGGTCGGTTGTTACAGCCTGGTATAAACCCCAACGTAGGATTTTGGTTCCCGTTTGATGTACCCCAATCACCGTGGCCTCCAACGGACTCCGTCTATCGTGCTATGTCTAGTTGATATTTCGGTACGTTCGTAGGTTGTATGAGCTAATATAATATTGCTGCTAGTTGAATTGGATCCTGTGACTTAGGTTGAAGAAGCATAACCCATTAGGATTATCCTTAGTAAATGTAAGGATCACAGCATAGGTTTTGTTATCGTTTTCTCCCCTCCCAATGTGTAAAGTGGGTTAATGTGCTGCTTCGTGTTATGGTGTGCATCGATTAACCCATTTGGTGCGATCAAGTTGGCTATACGGGCAGCTTGATGGGTTGAGAACCATACTGACTGTAAGACCAAGCGGTTGCGATCGGTCAGGTATATATATATTATATAGGGCTGAGGTCCACCGTATTGGTGCGATCAAAATAGTTATACGGCAGTGATGGGTTAGAACCATACGACTGTTACCAGGCCGCTTGCGATCGGTCAGAATAAATATTATCTAGGGCTGCGTCCACCGTTTGGTGCGATCAAAACGTTCTACATGAGCTGCGTCATCTTACCTGGCTGCGGTCAGATGACATACTCTTGGTGCGGTCGCACTGTTTGTTGCGATCAAACTATGATGAGCTGCGTCCATCGGTCGGTTGCGATCGACCCCTCCGTGTTGCGATACTGGGCAGGGTGCTACGGGGCCGTGTCAGAGCTATATGCGCTGACACCTCATGTATGGGCATGCGATTGGTCCTGGGCGCCAACAAAGTGTGCTATGTGTGATGAGATATGGATGAGTTGTGGTTATGAGTATCTTGGGATGTGACTATGGGTTTATTTGGGGATGTGTTAATGTGGATTGTGATTAATAAGTTTCTTGCCTTATTGCCTTGCTTATTGTGAACTATATAGCTTGTTATTAACTGTTACTGTGTCTAGCTTTATCTGTCGAGTCTTCCCCGTTTAAAAGCTAGAGTTCGTAGATATATCTTCATGCTCAAAATGGTTTTCGTATATCTATATATATCTCTATAATGTATTGTATTTCAATCGTGGGGGTTACAGCATCTCTCGCTAACAGAGTATATTTGGCTTTTCACGCACTAATGAGTAGACACTGGGAGCGCGCTAAAGGAGATTTCGAGGCGTAGTATTGATAGGTTTACCTTCGCCTGCGCCATTTACCATTATTATAATTTAGTTAGTAGCCGGTGCACTGAGTTCTCCACTCAGGGTGTGAATAACACTACATACTTCTTATGTTTAACGATACTCAATTTTGGATCTTCTATGAGGATTTACCTTTATTATATAAGTCTTAAAAGTTGAAAAAATTTCGGGGTGTTAGAACAGTACTTGGCTCTCTTAACTAATTTTCCCCTGAGATGTAAACCAATTGGGTGTAAATGGAATTTCAAAATGAATATTACGGTTGATCGTTTAATTAACCAATTTAAAGTCCGATTTGTTGCTTAAGGCTTTAGGAAAAAAAAAAAAAAACGGCATTGATTTCTTTGATACATATGCCCTGGTAGAAAGAATTGCTACTATAAGATTATCAATTGCTTTGCCAACTATTAATAATCTTGTAATTTACCAAATAGATATCAAGATTTCATTCTTAAATGGTAAATTTGATGAGGAAATATATATGAACAAACTTGAATGAATGAAATGAACTTAGCCTTCCTCGCAAAGGTCGGATGGAGACTTTTGATCGAGAACAACATCTTATGGAAACAAGTGATTATAGGTAAGTACATGAATGGGAAAGATGTTAATCAGGCCTTTACCTGGACGAAGATAAGCTCAAACATTTGGCGAGGAATTTGCGCAGCTGATCGGATCCTAAGGAAATGACTGGGAAGGACTCAACAACTGCCTAATTCTCAGGGAGCAATGAATGGGGCACTTTTTTGGAAACCTGAGAGCAACGGCAGATGTTCGGTTTCATCCAGTTACCACTTGGCGACGAATATGACTGGCCCAGAAAATGAACAAGACTGGAAAGCAATCTGGAAGATGAAGGTGTTGAGGAAAATTAACACCTTCGTCTGGCTGCTTAAGCATGAGAAGCTGATGACTAACGTGGAGAGACGTAGAAGAGGCTACACCATGGATGCAAGATGTCCGAATTGTGACCACATGGAGGAAGATGCAAAGCATTGCATTAGGGACAGCAAGATAGATGCGTGGCCTATTAGGATGTTCTTCCTTACGAGGCCTATAGGATGTTCTTTTCTATGAATTTTGATACGTGGTTATCTGCTAATTTGACAGGAAAACCAACGAGGAATTTGGGAGCGGACTGGGACGTGAGTTTTTGCCATCATAGCCTGGTGGCTATGGAAGTGGAGGGTGCAACAAAGTCTTCTTGAATATCGAATGGGACCTGAGCAGGAAAATCAACTGGTTAAGAGAACAGAAGACGAAAACGATGAGAGCTTTTGCAAGACAAAAGATCCAACCAATAACGGAGAGAAGAAGCAGCACACTGAAGAACGGCTGGACTGCACTTCACATGGACGCTTCCTTCATCTCGGTAGATCTCCCTACTAGTTGCAGAGGACTCATGCGCAACCGCAATGGGGAATGGCTTGGAGGCTTTAGCTATATGACGAAAACATGTAACGCCACGGAGGGAGAGCTTTGGGCAGCATATTTAGGCCTCAAGTGGGCTTGGGATCATGGTGTAAGAAAGCTTAAGCTATTTAGCGACTCGCAACAAGTGGTAAATTGGGCTCTCAGGTGGCGTAGAACCTTTGGGCCAATGTGGATCTCTCGTGTCTTGGAGTAAGGAATGGCTCGAGAAGGACTGGACGATCACCATCGCTCACATACCACGTGTTCAAAATAACACCGCAGACTGGTTAGCTAAAGTGGCACAGAGGAAAAAGTGCGAATGGATTGAGTTCAATAGATTCCCGGAAATCAGAAACTTCATGATGAGAGACGATGAACTGTTGTTTTCAATAGAGAGGAGAAGCTAGTGTATCAGGGGTACCCCCTCCCCCTTCAAAAAAAAAAATTAAATAAAAACTTGAAAACTTTATTGCTAAGGGACCCGACAAGAGCACAAAATGTGCAAATTAATAAAGTCATTGTATGGCCTAAAGCCAAGCTTCCAAACCGTGGCATCATCAATTTGATCAAGTAATTTTGAGCAATGGGTTCAAGATTAATTAGTTTGATAAGTGTGTATATAGAAAATTTAGTGACCAATGTCCAAGGGATTATTATTAGTCAATATGTGGATTACATTCCTTTTTCTTTTTATTTATTTATTATTATTTTTTTGGGATTGATTTGGACCAAGTAAATGTTATAAAAAAAATTCTCAACACTAATTTTTCATTGAAATACATGGGAGAGGCTGAGGCGGTTATCATGGGCATTAGGATAAAGAAACATAATGGAAAAGTTTCTTTAACAAAATTTAATTATATTGAGAAAGTGCTAAAGAAGTTTGAGCAATTTGATTATGCTTCGATGTCTACTCTAATAGTTTGAGCAATTTGATTATGTTTCGGTGTCTACTCTGATGGATCCATGGTAAAATTAGTTTCAAATAATGGGAGTCCAGTGTATCATTAAAGTATTCAAAGCTAATTAGCTGGTTAATGTATGCTATGACTAGTATTCGGCTGGATATCGATCACATTCACGATAGGTAAATTGAGTAGGTATACTAATAATTCTAGTATCGACTTATTGGCAAGTTTTAAGAGAGCACTAAAATACTTAAAAGAACATGAATTATAGCTTGGTATATTCAAGTGAGTCCTATATTTTTGAAGGGTATTTGGATACAAGTTGGATTTCCAACCAGGAAGATTATTCGGATACAAGTTGGATTTTCAACAAGGAAGATTATTTTTTACGAAGTGGTGCAATATCCTATGTTTCTAAGAAGTAAATTTGTGTCATGGATTCGAAATTTAACACACTTACATTAGCATGTAAAGAAATCGAATGGCTAAGGGATTTAGTTTTTAGAAATTCTTGTTTTGCCTAAATTGATGACGACTCTTATATGATAGTGTTACTAATTTGGCTAAGGTTTATAGACAAGTGTATAATAGTAAGCCTAGGCACATAGGTGTGAGACATAGTTACGTTATGTGTAGGGACTAATCAAGGATGATATTGTAACATTTTGTATTGTCCCGATTTAATTTGGCGGATCCATTTATTAAGTCAATGTCAAACGACATGGTATATAGGACATCATATGGGATTGGACATAAGCCATTGAGTAAATAATAAATGAAAGAAAATTAAACTCAAATATCGTAAGATTCATTAGATCTGGAGTTCATTAACATGAGTATTCCATTTATTATTTGCAAACACTAACAATTAATTCATCTAAGGTAAGTGCTTGGTCATGCATGTAAAGTGAATGATTTACTTCTTAACAGATCTTCAAGGTAAGTGCTTGGTCATGCATGTAAAGAGAATGATTTACTTAACAGATCTTCTGACAAAGTGCTTTATGCATGAACACGAATTAAAAAATCTACCTATATAAACATTAAATGTGGCCGCTAAAATCAAGTTCGGGCTTACCTTGAGACATATTTATGAATAGATACGAGACAAAGTTCTAGATATATAGTGTTAAGTTTTTAAGGAAAAAGTTGTTACTTAAAAACTCGGTGTGTGGTGTATCTTCAATTTTTAAAAGTGATTACTTAGTTCAAAGCTTGTCTATCATTGTAATAGGGAATATTGTAAACTATAAAGTGTACAACACTAAGTGGAAGTTCAATCTCTAAAATATTTTTATTTAGGGCATGAATTTGAATTTTTGTCTTGTGGCAATGTAAACCAGGTTTATTTACTATATAAATGGAGGAGGAATATTGAATCTTTATACAGTAAATGATTGAATATATTAGTTTAGACATGTCTACAAGAAGAATAAATAATATTTTGGTGTTGTGAAATTAAAAATATTATTTATCTATAATAAAATTTTATGTTGATCAATAATGTTGTTAAATCTTTCCGAACGAAAAAATTTGGACTTCGGAATCGGAAGAAGTTCCTGGAAGGATTTGAGAATTGTCTCTAGAAGAACTGGGGAAGATTTTCCTAGAATGAATGAGATATCAAGGGAATGTCTTAGGAGAGAATTTTTACATACCAAAAATCTTAAGTTAGTTCAATGGTGAATTTATCAAAAAACTAACTTGAGAAGTTTGACATTTTTTTGTATCACAAAAATTTTAATTTTATCACTCTAATTGTTTAATAAATTAAAGGAAATTAGAAACTTTTAGGGTCCGTTTGGAAACCAGGAAAATGACTTTTGAAAAATGTTTTCTGAAAAATGAGTCATTTTTCGGAAAACATTTTCCTTTCCGGTGTTTGGTTGCATTCTGGAAAACTGTTTTTGTGTGTTTGGTTCATTTTCTGGAAAATGAGTAGAATTGTATAATTAAACATTTTAATTATTTTATTTATAATATTACAACATGTTAATAATATATAATTCAATATTATTAATTTTAAATAAATAAAAAGCTAAGTTTTTTAACAACAAAGATATAATATACTCAAAATATTATGGTGGCTGGGTGGTGGTGTAGTTGGTAGTGGTGGTTCATTCGTTAATATTTTAATAATAATAATAATAAGTAATAATAATCAATAAATATATAATGAATAATAATAATAATATAATTGGTTGTGGTATGGAGGTGGTGGTGTGGTGGCGTGGTATGGTGGTAACGTGCGGCGGCGACGGTGGGTTCTCGCGCGCGGTGTCATGGTGGTGGCAGTGGTGGTGGTGGTTGCGGTGGTATGGTGGATGGTGCGCTCGGGGCGGCCGGCGGTGGTGTGGTGTCGTGGTCGCGTCGGCGGTGGCGCCGCTGGCGGCGGTGGTGTGGTTAGTGGGCTGGCGGTGGTCTGGTGGTGGCGTGCCGGCGTGGTTGACGGTAGGTGGTGGGCGGGCGGATCGGTGGTCTGCGGTGGTCCCAACTGCCGCTGGTGGTGTCGCCGGCGGTGGTTGCGGGTCGGATATGGTGGTGGTGGGGCGGCTGGTATGGTGGTGAGCGGCGACGGTGGTTGCGGGTGGTAATCGGTGGTAGTGGCGGCGACGGTAGTGGTGGCGACAGGTGGTTGCGGTGGTATGGTGGTAGTGGTGCGGCGGGGCGAAGGTGGTGTGATGGTGGTGGTGTGGCAAGGGTGGTATGGTGGTGCGTGGCGGTGTATGGTGATATGGCGGCGACGGTGGTATGTTGGGTATGGTGGTGGTGGTGGTATGGTGTTGATGATGTTGGTGTAAAAGTTGGAAAATGACTTCCCCAAAAAAAAGGGAAGTCGTTTTTCATAAAATTGTCTTCCTTTTCCATTGACTTCCACCCCATTTCGTTCTTTGACTAGTCATTTCCAATGTAACGCAACACCAAAAAATCCGAAAAATGACTTCCAGAAGTCATTTTCCGGGTTTCCCAAACACACCCTTTAGAATAGTATGTTTCAAACACTTAAAAACCGTAATCAAAGTGTCTTTCTTGTGAGCCTCAAATTACTTATACGACACCTAGGTTTCTAACATTTCTCAAATCAAATGATACAAACTGGAACAGTTTAAAACTACAACATCTGCACCCTTGCTATTGTCCAATTATTGTTGTGTATTTTTAATTTAATGGGGCAATTGTCGTATTGACTTGTCAGTATGCGCTGACCGCCACACCAACGCGTCAATTTTTTCAGAAAATTTCTTCAAGAATGACCGCCTTTTTGCACGAATGATTTGCAAGTCTTCCTCACGAATGACTTGGGCAACCTAACTGACCCTCCATCTTTATGATTATACTACTTCTGCAGTGCACATTATTCTCCCGATCCGATCCTGTTAACATCAACATCATTATTTTTACATAGTGCCACCATATTTTGGTACTGGAGTTAGTCTTTCATCGATTTACTAACCACTAATTGATGTACTTGATCAGTTGTTTTTATTGTCATGGAATAGCCCGAGGCAAATTATGTTGTGCAACCGTGTGCACCCATGCATGATGCACACTGTTGCAAAATGACGGTGTTCTAAATTAAAAACAAAAACAAAAAAATCCTTTTTTTATTGCCGTTTAGAAATTATGACTTCGCATTTAAACATTTCATTCTCTCTTCGCAATTGCACAGTTTAAAAATTACGAATTTACAGTATTAGAATTGTGAACATGTGATAGAGCTATATGTTCATAATTATAGAGCTATATGTTTCATATTTTCGATGTTCATATTCTCAATTTTGAACTCTGTATTCACAAAATCACATAACTATATGTTCATAATTTGATAACTATACAGTTTAGAAATTATTAATCTACAATACAGAAATTATGAATATACAGTATAGATATTATGAATTTACAGTATAGAAATTATGATCTAATGTATTTAAATTATGAATCTACGGTTTAGAAATTATAAATCTACAGTATAGAAATTATGAATCTACAGTATGAAAATTATGAATTGAAACCGTGCACACCTTGCATGGTGCACACGGTTACACAGCATAACGTTCCAATAGCCGAACGGCGGGCTAACAGAGCCTTAAAACAAAAGCAAAGATTTAACAGAGTAATAATTGCACTAGAATTGAATTATCAGAACTTGTTACAATGTGTTCCCATTGGATATTTATACAAGATTATTTATGTGCTTTGGAAAGGAAAGAGGGAAGAAATTAACAAATTTGAACATAAGAAATGAAAACTTCCAAACTGTCATGCCTCTTTCCTAATGTTAAAAAAGAAAATCACACAACAAATCTTGAAGAAATATCCGAAAGATCTCCTCTAACGGCCGTTGTGTGTGGCACCCGATCAGGACCTCCAACCGACTGCATTTGCTGATCGTCCAGTTGGGCCTACCAATTGGGCCGTTAGGGGCCAAGCTAGCTACTGTATTCCGGCAAATTATATCGTGCACCGCAGTGCATAATTGATTATGAACCGCGCATAAAAATGATATCGTTTTATTTAATGAAAAGAAACTGAATCCGTTTTGCGCCGTTCCTCAAAAAATAACTCTGTTCTTCTGTTTCATTTTGTATACACTGCAATTTCAGTTAGCACAACTACACTTTTTATTTCGATATAACTACAGTTTCATTCAATATTTATACCACTCAAATATTGTGAAAATGTTATTTAATTTTAATTTATATACACTATAGTTTAATTAAAACACAACTATATGATCATTTCGATATAATTACAGTTTGATTGTACAATATACACTCGAATATGTGAAATGTTATTCGATTTCATTTTATATATACTGCATTTTCATTTCACCACAACTGCAGTATCATTTTAATATAACTACAATTTCATTTGATAATAATATAAAAATAATACATGAGCTAGTGTCGATTTAGATACACTGCAATTTCATTTGATAATCCATTATGCACCGCGTCATTCCTCCCATCCTCTAGGAACGTAGCAACTTTGAACCCCGTGAGCTAAGGTATATTCTTGACTAAATACCCTACTCGGAGTATCCATCATCGCTCATCACTATATATAATGATACACCTCCATTGTCCCTTACACAAACAGCGCAGCATACTATAGCAGGTTCGGTTCTATCATGGAGACAGCAACACTCGACAGTTTTCCTTAGCCTGTCCTATGTTATTGCTGATGATGAGTTTGAGCATGTGTGAGACCACCAACATCACCACTGATCATTTCTCTTCTTGCTCTCAAAGCCCACATCACATCTGACCCATACAAAATCATAGCCACCAACTGGTCTGCCCTCACCTTTCCCTGCAGTTGGGTGGGAGTCAGTTGCGGCTCCCGCCACCGCAGAGTCACTCAACTCAATCTCTCCGGCATGGGTTTAACCGGTGAAGTTCCTCCCGAACTAGCCGTCTTTCTTTCCTAGTTTCCCTCAACCTGCGACAGAACAACTTCTCGGCAACCTGCCGCCAAACCTGGCCAACCTGCGACGCTTGAGATTTCTCGACTGTAGCGTCAACAACTTCAGCGGGAATCTCCCAGCTTGGCTTGATCTCTTGCCAAGACTTGAACACTTGAATTTAAACAACAACAGTTTCAGTGGTTCGCTGCCCTCTTTTCTAAGCAACATTACAACGTTAGAAGAAATCCATTTAAGTTACAATTCTCTGCAAGGGGAAATCCTCAAGAGATTGGACATCTTCCTAGGTTGATGGTGTTGGACATTCAATACAATCACCTCACCGGCTCAATACATTCACTATATTCAACATATCCACGATACAAGCTGTCGCGCTCACGAAGAATGAACTGTCGGAAGCTTCCTCTTGACATGTGTGACAACGTTATTAATCCTGCCCTCCAAAGACTCTATCTTTCGCTCAACAACTTGGAGGGTGAAATCCAGCCAGTTTATCCAAATGCTTTGCCCTTCAAATTTTGTCTTTGTCTTACAACAGATTTCGAGGTCAAATACCTCCTCAAATTGGAAACTTAACCAACCTCTGGGGGTTAGCTCTTGGTGGCAATCTTCTAACTGGTATGCATGTAATCTTTGAGAGTGTTTCATATTGAAATCTGAACTATAATTTGAATCAAGTTTTATTAATAGTTTGACTATGTTCATCAATTTTGATGCGTGACATTTACTATATGCAGGTGAAATCCCACAAGAAATAGGAAATCTTAACAGTATGGAGGCTCTGGCATTAGAAAGAAACCAAATAATGGGTTCCATACCTGCTGGGATATTCAATAATATGACTTTCTTGGTTATTCTCGATTTGTATGATAATAGGCTTTCTGGAACTCTCCCAGCAGATATTTGTCATAACTTTCCTGGGCTTGAGCTACTTAACTTGGACACCAACCACTTCTATGGAAGAATTCCGAGAATGCTTCATATGTGCACCAATCTTCAAGAACTGGATCTTGGCTCCAACAGTTTTACAGGTAATGTTACACAACTTATTTATTTTGAAAGAATTATTTGCATTCTCGGTTGCAAGTTCCAACTCTCAGTGAGAGCGGGTTATTGACCTTCTCGATTTGAGCTAATTAGCTGTGAACAACTTAAAAGCAACCTCAATAGTGAAGTTATTACCCGCATGGGTAACTCAATTGGACATAGAGGTGAAGTTGAGAAGAATAGTGAGATTCTTTCTCTAAGGTTTTTGTGAGTCCAAATATCAATATCATCATTCACTATCTCACTCAATCTCAAAAACCTTCTCCCCATTAATTTTAAATTATTTTTTTTCAGTTTTTTTATGGATCCACCATTTTACATCTGAATTTTAATTATTTCTTTATTTATTATCATTATAAAAATTATAATTGTCCTACTTGCCACATCAGCCTCCATCTGAATATGTATAGCCTGCTACCCCATTGTAAACAGAAGTGAAGTAGCTTGGATATGAGTGTTGCTTATTTTTCTATCCAACAAATCGTCAATCAATTATTGCATGAAGCATGATCCACACAATTGTGTGGACCATAAATAAAAAGTACATTTTTAATATATTAAAGGTATATTATTTATGTACGTAAGTTAATTTTTTGGAAAGTACATTTTTAATATACTAAGGGTACATTATTTTATATAATGTACTTTCAGTACAAAAATAATGTATCTTTAGCACAAAAATAATATACTTTTAATATATTAAAAATGTATTTAATATTTATATGGTCCACACAACTATATAGACCATATTCCACACAATAATCTTTCCGTCATCGGTTTAACTCTTCTCGGTTGAACCTCCTTAACATTTTTGCTCCACCTTCTCACTCCCATCTTGTGAATTTACCAACCCTCCTTTTGGGCCTCCTACTTTCAAGCCCACCTCCGTTATTCCTCTTGGCAAGAATATTGCTAATTCAATGGGTCTTGGTCCTTATGGCTCTATCATGAGTTCCTGACTTTCTTTAGTTGTCTTTGAGGGCGGCAAAAAAAGTATAGATATCCCAACTTTTACCCACACACATTGACTCTCTAGACTTATGAGCTGAAAAGTTCTCTTATCTTTTGAATAGCATCGCCATACCACTTTCCATATATGCAATTCGTTAGAACAAACCAATAGTTATGTTGTGGAATCGTTTCACCATATGCATAGTGAACACGGGATAGATCCATAATTTCTAAGCTGTAAATTCATAATTTCTATATGTAGATTCATAAGATTTATACTCTAGATTCATAATTTTTATACTGGTAGAAGATACATAATTTATGTACTGTAGATTCATAATATCTGTATTGCGAAGACGAAATAATGCGATTGCGAAGAGAAAAAAATCATTAACAACAAATTAAAAACAAAGTTAAGAATCTACAGCATAGAAATTATAGATCTACACATGTGGCTTTACCATACGCTATAATAAACACGTTTCCACGGCATATATGTTGCGTAGAACAACTTAGTTCTCACATGTCTCATGCAAGAAAAAGAAAGATTTTTATTTTTTGTCGTCTTGCCTTTCGTGGGCTTGTTGTTTTTGCTTGAGTTGAAACCCAAGTTGTTTCCACATACCCTGCAACGGCTGCAAGCACTATATACTATATATCACTATATATATCTTATTATCATATAGTAAATATATATAATATATATATTAAATATAGTCCGAGTTCACATGAGTATCCATCATTAGGACGAAGGACGTAAGGATTAACTAGAAATCATTAAATCCATAGATGGTGCACGACTGGAATTAAAAGAAAACAAATCACACAGATTAAGGAAACAAATTCTTTAAAATATTAAAAAATATAAAGTTAGGGATAAATTAGTCTTATTAGAAGTTGTGCATTCATATACAGGATGTTATGCATTCCTATACTGAGTGTCCGTGCATTCCTATACCGAGTGTCGTGCATTCCTATACCGAGTGTCGTGCACCGATAACTCCCTGACTGTGCATTCGTACACCGCCAAAAAAAATTCTACAATGGACATTCAATGCCCTACGATGCACTGCACTAAGTGCACTAATGCACATCTTACCAGTCTACGATTGCACAACACACAACAATGGTGCACAACCAGCATACCCAAATGCAAAAATGTATTACCCTGACATGTGTACATATAACAGCAACATCCAAATATATGTAAGTTATACTCCAAAGAATGACGAAAAATAATAAAATATTGATCGCTTTGCATGGACGAACACTCGAATCGATGATGAAGAAATCACGGCTCCAAATCGCAACGGTGATGATCCAAGAAATATTGAAAAAATTTGGTCAATGATTACCCATATGTTCACACATTAAAAAAAAAAAAAAAAAGACAAAGACATTATTACCCCACCTTTAACAAAAATAATCAATCCATGTCATCTCGGGAAATCAAATCTAAGTCATCCAAATAAAAATAATAAAATAAAAAACCGAGCGCACAAAGTTTAGTCCTCACGTCCTTACTTAAGATGAGTCCTCATTGGATCTAAACTATATATATCTATGTCATCTTGAGAAATCAATCTAGGTCATCCAAATAAAAAAAAAATGATGCACAAGATTAGTCCTCATTTGATATGAACAATATGTGGTGGTGTGGGGGGGGGGGGGGACGTTATGCTATGAGCACGTGCTCACCTTGCAAAGTGGGCACGGTTCCATATCCATAATTTTTATATTGCAAATTCATTTTTCTATACTGTAGATCCATAATTTCTATACTGTAGATTCATAAAATTTATAATTTCATAATTTACAAACATAAATTTATAAACAATAAATTATAATTTAAATACAATAAATTTATAATTTCTGTACTATAAATTCATAATTTTTAAACTTATATTATCAAATTGTGAATATATATTTTTTTTATATTGGGCTACCAATCATGCTTTGCAAGCCCATCCAACATTGGAAACAAAATTGTTGTTTCTTTCCTTAGACTGCCTACCCAATCTGCAAACCCGATCACATGATATTTTTTTTCTCTCTCGGGCTGCCAACCCAACCTACAAGACTAGCCACAAAAAATATATTTTTTTTCTTTTGGGTTGCCCATATAGCTTTGCGAGCCCAACATTGGAAGCAAATTTTTTTTTTTCTCCCCTTGGGCTACCTACAGAACTTGCAAGCCTAACCACAACCTGTGTTTTTTCTCTTGAGCTGCCTACCCTACTCTGCAAGCCCAACATTGAAAATGTAATTCGTTAGAAATATTTTACTTACCCTAACGAACTACCTTACCCAAACCTACGAGCCCATTTGGGTGTAATTGTTTGCTCTAGCACCTTCTGGCCTACCTAGCCTACAGCCAAAGAAGTAATGTACAAATGTTTTTTTTTTCTTACCTCCTCGGCATAGGCTAGCGTCTCTCTTGGTTGTATCGTTAGTGGCTATTAATGGGCTAGAGATTGAACTTGGGTCATTGTGTAGAAAGTTAGGACAAGACACACTAAGCTAGCTAGGATGTAGTGAACCCAATGATGATGTCTAAAAGGGAGAAATGAGGTTCCTTTTATAGGGTCTAGAGCAGTAGAGCCCCCATGTTCATTGATAAGTGTATGGTCTTCACTACTCACTAGCCCCCTTCACCTTGGCTATACACGTAACCCTCTTTCACTCTCTACTACTTGCCACATCTCCCTTCATCTGAATATGCTAACCTGCCTGCCGCCCTAGCCTTAGTACACAAGATGTGGAGTGACTTGGATGGGTGTTGCATGTTTAAATATCCAACCAAGTCATGAGATTAACTCTTCTTAGTTGCACCTCTTTAAAATTTGCTTCACCTTCACATCCCATCTTGTGGGCTTACCTATAATCTACTATACACCTCCTTCAAAGCTCAATACCTCATCAGTCCCACCTTTTAGGCCTCCATACCTTCAAGCCTAAAATATTGATTGTATCACACATTTTTGTTATGAGCGGCCCATATTTATAAGATCTGACCCGTCTCACATATTGGACTCATGAGACAATCTCATAGAAAATCGGTCCTATGAGATAAATATAAGAAGGTATGGCATCGCTCTTTTTAAAGTATCTAATTAAGTAAAAACAATATACTATCGTATTATCATGTCATGAAATCAATCATACAATTATGTAAGGATTCTACTACACGAATTCCCAAATCTTATTCCCTAAATTTTTTTTCTAATGTGGCGAACACGAATAAACTATTTTTTCATGTGGGTCCCAATGCAAGTGTCTACATCAAAATTTTGTGTGTGTGAATAAAAGTTTGGAGGAAAAAATGAAAGTACATAGTATTTTTCCTTATGTAAATTTGAGTAAACATTATATGGAATACATTTATACCATAAAATAACCACATAACTAACAATATATACAAAAATACATATGGGTACAATACCATATGTCTTTCAATTTCTCAGCGCTAACACGCTTGGACCTACTCTCAATTATGGGCTTACCGGGAACTCTTCCACCAAGCATGGGTTCTATTACCTAATTTGGAAAATATTTACCTTGGTGAAATGAACCTGGATGGAATGATACCAGAATCTATCTCAAATTCTTCCAAACTGATTGACCTTGAACTCAGTTACAACAAATTTTAGTTGGCTCCATTCCAAGATCTTTGGGAAATCTAAGGTATCTACATCTTCTGTCCATGCAAATAACACCCTTCATTAATGAGCCATCGGTGGAAGAGCCCAGCATCATCGATTTCTTGACCAAGGTTTCGATATTTGAGGGAATTAAGGATCACTCTTCAATCCTCTTATTGGCGCGCTCTATCCCACTTCTGTCGGGAATCTTTT
>VALG01002604.1:0-15295 GCA_009835305.1 Ipomoea purpurea
GGGTGTATGTTATATTGAGGTGATGATGAGCAAATTGACCCAATGCAAAATCTGTCAGTTGCCCAAGGTATAAAAAATCAAGTGGTTCATCTAAGCGACCCTTATACTTACAAGAGAATGTACTACTTACATTGACTCCAAGGCTAAAGAGGCTTTAATTACGCTTCGCAAACAATATATTATATTGTATTTTATTTGGACATGTAACATTTTAAATACAAATATTTAGATTTTAACAAAAATAATAATATTACAAAATATTAAAATAATAATTAGCAAATTGCGATGAAATATAATTTTAGCGATGGAATATTTATTGTAATTATGGGCGACGAAAAGATTTTGTCGTCCAAAACGCGACGAAATCACGACAGTGATTAGTTATGTATTTATTTTATGACGAAATTTTGTAACGAAAAACAAATTTTGCGACGGAAAATCTAGCGATTGAATTGCTACAGAAATGTGTTTTGTCGTTTTCTTACAACGGAAGACAAAATTTGCGACGGAATAGCGACGACAATTTGTTTCGTCATTTTTCTACGACGAAATTTTATGATGGAAAAAAAATTGCAACGGAAATGTTAGTGACGGATTCGCGACAATAATTATTTCCGTCGTTATCTTCCACAACAAAATATGCAACGGAATATGAGTTTTGCGATGGATTATTTTACACGCAATGGCGACAGAAAGAAACATTTCCGTTGCCCAAAATCGCGACGGAATGACTTCCATCATAGCGCTTACTTCACAAGAACATTTCCGTCACTATTTTCCGTCGCCATCGTTCGCGACGGGGATTATTTCCATCACGAATTGAAATACGACAGAGCCTTGAGAGCTACGGAATGGATTCCGTCGCGAAAATGACAAATTCGTCGCAAAACGTGATTTGCGACGGAATTTCACGTTTTCGCGACAGATATTTTCCATCGCCGAATCGTGATTTTTCTTGTAGTGACCATTCAGCTTACGGGGTTAGTGATTAAGGTCTGTGAGTTAATACTTAAAATGCGTTAGTTTAATGCTTAATGTGCATGAGGTTTGTGCTTAATGTGCGTGGCTTTTGTACTTAATGTGCGTGAGCTTGTGCTTAATGTGAGACATTTAAAATCTTAAGTGTGTGAGTTTTGTGCTCAATGTGCTTTGTCGGTGCTTAATGTGCGTGGTTTTTTGTACTTAAGGTGAGTGATTTGTGTTCTTAAGGTGCTTTGTTTGTGGACTTAAGGTGCATGGTGATTTGTGTATTTAAGGTGCCATTTTAATGCTTAAGGTGCGTCCAACCGCACAACCGCACGGGAAGCATCAACCGCACCTGAACCTTCCCTATATATATATATATATATATATATATATATATATATATATATATATATATATATATTTATATTATATATATTATATAGGGACGCACTTAGCTGCGAATAAGTGCCCAGGAAGGAAATGCGAACGAATCAGCGCGTGACACGTGTCTTATAACTATATGTGCAACTATTTATAACTATTGTGGCAACTACTTATAACTATAGGTGCACCTACTTTCACCTATAAGTGCATGTAATTTTGCCTTGTTAACATTCATTGATCTGAGTTCAGCGGTAGTAATACTCCTGAAACCACTCGCAACATTCATACACCTAGATGCAACTTATACCTATGTGTGCAACTACTTAGAATATAAGTGCAACTACTTAGGATGAATGTGGAAAGAGATAATCAATTCAATAACTGAAACCAATTACAATTAATACTCTCTGGAGAGAGAACTAACTAATAGCCACTAGACTAGGACTACTCTAGACTACATCATTAACATAACATTATTAATAATAATAATACTAATAAACTATAGTCTAACACTCCCCTCAAGCGCAAGGTGGCTGATGCACCACATTGAGCTTGGAACGAAGAACACCAAAGCGCGCAGCCGGTAGCGGTTTTGTGAAGATATCAGCAAGCTGGTCCTTGGTGGAGACAAAGTTAACCCTGAACTCGCCAGACGAAACCTTGTCTCGGACGAAGTGTAGTCTACCTCAACATGCTAGTGCGCGCATGAAAGACTGGATTGGCGCATAAGTATGTTGCTCCAAGATTGTCGCACCAAAGAGTCGGAGGAGTGGTGGAGGCAAGGCCCAACTCACGGAGTAAAGATAGGACCCACGTAACTTCTGCACAAACGTCCGCTAAGCCTTTATATTCGGCCTCCGTTGATGAACGAGCCACTGTACGCTGCTTCCTGGAGACCCATGAGACGAGGTTGGTCCCAATGAAGACGGCATAACCACTAGTGGACTTCCGATCCACAGGACACCCGGCCCAGTCCGAATCTGAGTATGCATGTATTTCCGAGGTCCTGGATGGTGAGATGCGTAGCCCGTAGTCTAGAGTCCCCTTTTATGTAACGAAGAACTATCTTAAGTAACCCCAATGCTCCTGTGTGGGACTGTGCATAAACTGGCACAGTCGGTGACCGCATAAGATATGTCCGGTCGAGTGATGGAAAGATACTGAAGTGCCCCTGCCAGCCGTCTGTACTGTGCCGGATTGTCAAAAAGCTCATCGGACTGGCTGACTGGCTGTGTAATAGACGCTGGTGTGGCTAGCGCTTGCAGTCTGTCATTCCCGCTCGTTGCAGAATGTCTCGCATGTACCGCCGTTGTGTGAGAATCATACCATCTGGAATCGTGATGGTTTCTATGCCAAGGAAGAATGTCGGTGTCCCGAGATCCCGAATCTTAAATGCTGCAGCGAGCCGCTGTGTAGAGACTCAAATAAGGTGGCGGTCATTTCCGAGCATGATGATGTCGTCTACATATACAAGTAGGAAAACACGAGAATCTGCAGACGAATAGTGAAACAGAGACACATCTGTTTTTTGAGGCAATAAACCCTGTTGCAAGCAAGAAATGTGTAGACGGTGAAACCAGGCTCGTGGAGCTGTTTAAGCCGTATAGGGAACGACGTAAGTGACAAACATTTTACTTGCACTTCGATGTTCAATTTTTACGAAAATGCCACCGCATTTTTTTTTTTAAAATCAGTGTTCCCATCCATTAGATTTGGACACGTGGACGAACAGAATTCATTTCCTATTTCGCCCCTGGCGAGCCGTTCACACCCGAGTGCAAGTCTATATATTATATATATATAGTATAATATATTATATATATTATATATATATAATTATATTATATATATAGTATAGTATATAATTATTACTAATAAGATCGTATGTATTAAAACTATATATGGTTACGAATTATATTTCCATAAATAGATGGCCCTGTTTGGTAAAAATTGGCCTATCGGTCAATTTTAGCTTATTTGACTATTAATTGTTTGATTTAGTTAAAATCAACATAAATGTTTGGTTAATTAGCTTTTTGCAACTCTAAAAGCTAAATTCAAAAAGCTACTCCAAACAACTTTTTCAATTAACTTTTGAGAAAAGAAATTATACCAACAGCTATCAGCTAACGTTATTTACCAAAACACTTTTCGCAATAGCTAATGATCAACTATTTATACCCACTAATTAACACAATCAGCTAACATCTAACAGCTATCAGCTAACAGCCTTTAAGATATATCTAAGTAAAGTTGAATTTAAAACTACGGTAACTTCATGTAACTCTTCCTAACAGGAGTTTTTTGATGGATGCAATCAACTGCAGGACATCATATATTTACACGCCTGATCCAATTTTGTGTCCTATTTTAGAGGTTTTTTCTACTACTTACTTGTAACAATGTAATATTTGTTATGAACTACGTTTTCAACCTGATCATCAAAGAATGAATACCGCACCCAGTTCAGCTGAAACTTTGACCGCTACGTGTCTTTTGTTAGGGAGGCATCTCAGTGTCACTAGGACCAGCAGGGATTGAAGTGTACGTATAACCAGTAATATACTTCAACAAATGTTTAAACGAATTTCGGAATATCGTTACAAGATTTTTGTTGTGTTTGTTTGTATAACCAAAGAAAGATTGCATTGTTAAACACTAAAATTAAAACTTAATAATTCATATTTACAAGTGCACATGAAGATTCAGATTTATCGCCGGGCGGAAAACCTCATCATACTTAGCAGAACATTCTTAAACATAACGTCGACCAAAAACTGTGTGATTGATCTTATAGTGAAAAACAACTTAACCGCAACACTGTTTGTTAGAGGTTCTATTATTTTACATAACTTACTTAACTCTGTACAATGTAACTAATATTTGTATAAACTACGTTCATACACAACCTATGAATCACACATAGAATAATTACGCAGTGAAATGGGGATCAGCAAATACCTCATTAAGAAAGCAACATTACGACATGACCTGACAGATATTCGTTTAACTTCACTTCTCTAACCACAAACTGGAATCCAAAAGAATCGAATACCGCCCAAGCATGGCAAACACCAATACCTCCATTTTCAGGAGAGTCACTTCGAGTACTGTACTTAGACCACAAGATAATTACTGCAGATTAAATAATAAGTGTCCCTTCACATACAAACGATAAAAGCGAAATATGGTTCGTCGAGTGTGGGGGAGAGTGAAGCTGTACAAGATGCTGGGTCGGGGGGGCGGTAGTGAAGGCGGAATATTTATTCCAATTCCTACTTTTTACAACTTCGATTTACAAAAAATCATCAATACTCCCAATGTGCGGCTCGGAAGACATATACTGCCGAGCGTTATTTAGAAGTCATTCAATGACACTAGATTCACAATCATTAACTGTTAAAGATTAACATTTCCAACAAAAATCACTCACATGCCACTAGATCACAAAGATCATTACCTATTTACACCCTTAATAATACACTATCTCTCAACAAATCCACTAGCACAGACTCACGAGTATACAGTTTTACGTAATAAATTTCTTCAATATAGTACCAAGATAAGTTTATGTCTTTTATTCGTTTGCATCATTAGTAAGAGGTATGATTTGCTGTGGACCTTTTTTTGTTTGGTTGTTTGTTGTTAGTTGATTGGTGGGGAACTATAGAGAGTCAGATTGGGCGGTTGGGGTTGTCAAAGAACTAAGGGAGATTGTATTTAGGATGTACAGAGCGTGTGTTTAGGAGAGAGCTCGAACTCTGCGCGGGTGCCTGAGGGGAAGCCGAGGTGGGTTAGTCCTAGCAAGCACAGCCGTGGTAGAGCCACTCGCTAAAGCAGGATGGAGCTCTGTTTGGTACGGGTGGGGTGGATAGTGGTGTGTGAGTATGTATTTAAGGACCAATGCAGAAGGGGATTGACTGGCATCTGCGGCTGGGTTTGTGGCATGAGGTGACAAGCGTGAGACAGGATAAGAGACCTCCCGATGGGGGTGGGTGGTGGATATGTGACAGTTATAAAATCTTTAGTGAGCCGAGAGAATCGTGAGAATAACTGACGAGAAGCGACAGAAATGACGACGTGCAGCGGGTGATGGGAACCTACGCGATGGAGCGCAAGGTGACGGCGGGAACACGGCGGGTCGATCCGTCGTGATGGTTGGATTCATAGACTATGCTTACTTTGCTCTTCCCAAGGAGCTCCGAAAAAGTTTCCTTCCAACTTCGTCTCCTCGCTCTCTCCTACTACTGTTTATTTTCCATTAAATTAAATTAAACTTTATCATTTATTTTATTTATATTCTTTCCTTCGCTTCTCTTAATCTGGTTCAATTTTACCTAGGTTTCACTTCTATATCTTTACATCGTTCTTAAAGAAGAGAAAATACTATCATTAGAAAATGATAAGTCGAAGATCAATTCTATTTAGATGTTGTGGATCTTTTTTTTTTAGATTCACCTCAAATGAGTTTCGTGTTAGTGGAACTAACACAAAGTTTTGATTTGCCTTTACTGCATGTGGAAATTCGAGCATTGAACTTAAAAATTAACAGTAATATGTCAACTGCAAATTGCTGGAAGTAAAATTAGCATCTATATAAATGATTTAAGTTATCAAGTTGTTGGCCATTGATACTTAATTAGCTTGAACCACAGCTTCCAATATCAAAGTTGATCTATTTGAATGTCTCCCAAACAAATAAGAAAAAGAAATTTACAATTCTGTAGCCTATTATCCACCATTTGCAGTTTCGGTATGAGGCTGCGTATGGATGGGTGGATAGAAATAGATGAATGTCCATGCATTCTTGTGTTAAATAGTTTAAAGTTAGTAGTGTATTAAACCACCCACTTCAATGAAGTAAAGAACAACGAAAACATAGATATATCACTTTCAACTCCCAAAAACTGGATTTAGGAGAGTAGATTTCTTGCTGGTATTAATATACGTCTGTGTCTAGTTTTCCTTCTGCTCATTTTCCCTCTTTCTTCTTGGAGCAGCATTAGTTTGAAATCATGTTTAGCATCCATATATCAAGGCGATGCTTTGAAGAATGTTACACTCTTGATACCAACCATTTTTTTCATTAGTTTTATCTAACATCTGAGCCAATGCTGGCTTCATGTTACATATTTTGTTATTATATGTTTTTTCCTTTTTTCATCGTGGATCTTTATGGTTAGGAACAAAATTAGATTAACATTACTCTTGGTGCAGGATATGGCTGCATGTTCTCAGCAAATGGGTTAAGAAATGTTGATTATTGTAGACTCACTATTTATTTGCTCAAGTATAAGTTCTTCTCCAGTGGTCTTATGCCGGGTGCTGAAATGACATGTTCCGGAGTATGTTAATGCAGCATCCCAAAGGTTCTTCTTGTTCAGCTCAGGCTAACAAAAACACACTCTTCTTGTAACCTCTTTTCTTGTTGGACTTACTTACAATTGCTTGTTACTCTTCACCGATAACAGTGTTTATAGGCAGAAAAACTGATGTTGAAGATTTGGAGCCTATGTTTCATTTATATGTTTGGGTACTCATTTTTACTCATATTTGATTAGACATCAGCTTCTTTTAAAATCGTTATGAAACTTCTATATTATTTGTTACTGAACGCAGCTTCCTTTCTATTATTTTATTTTCTGTTAGTTGGTCTGCATATGCTCTACTGTAATGCTATGTTCTTTGAATTCATATTCTTGCATAACTAATTTTCGGATGAACTACTTGCAGGAACTTCAATTGTCATGACAGTTATACGCTCTATTGCAACGACCATAGGCATATAACTCGTTTAGGAACCTTGTTGTTGGGCACAACCAGGTCGTGCAGGAAAGGTAAGTTTGTGATGGTATAAATATTAGCTGTTTTGCCTTGCGGACCACACAAATCACAGGAGGAAAGCTACATTATTTAAGCTTGAATGACCAAGAAAACCAACATCCCCTAATGGCTAGGGTCAAAGTGCCTCGCTATTTTTTGTTCTTATTAAGTCCTCTCCTTTGTTTTTGCTGCCATTACATTTCTACTTTGCTCCATGTAATATCGTGCAGAAATTAGCAAAACCACACCATTATGTGAATATGCTAACAGCAATGTTTAAAAGAGATTTTTTTTTTCCTCTGCCTAAACTTGATGATTAGCTCATGGAAATTTTGTTAGCTGCAAGCTATTTACCAGTAAAGCTTGTTAAGATGGTTACCTCTTTCATGGCCCTTCAGTCCTTACATTTGAAATTGTAACAATTTGGCATGGCCTTGTAGTAAACTTCTACTCCTATTTTTGTTTGCGCTTTACAAAAAAAATTACTTCTATACATATGTGAGAAGAACAAAGTTGCTACTCTGATTATTGTGCTAACTGGAATGTGAAGATGATGCGAAGCTAAAAATGTTTGTGTGGCATATATAGTCTGATAATATATGACTTGTACGAAGGGTTGTATTAACATGCCAAAAATGAAATTGATTATATTGCAGGCAGTTCACTTTGTTACATTTTATGCACCTCTCTGGGCTGCAATTCTATTCAATGGCATCACATACTTTCAAGTAATACGGATGCTTAACAAATGCAACTCGTGTATTTTTTTCAATTTCAATTCAGGCGCTTGGTTTTATCTTATGCAGGTCTAAAATGAGCTACTTCTCTATACTGATTCTACTTTTGATGTTTAGATGGCAGTTGGCATGTCAGAGCGTGCATACCAGTCCGATGCACGACCAGACATGAAGGTAGGGTGTGTTTTTCTGAGATGCATATGACCCAAAGACTAATAGATAATTCAATTCTAATTGTCTTAATAGATGTGAAATTAAGGATTGAAGCATTATCAGGAGTATCTTCAACATTCTTGGTTTTGGATTGCTATACTACATCCCACTATTCCTTTTATTTATTTTTTTATTGTGACAAATATACATTGCTGATTTCCACCTTACTGAAGGATTGGACACACTTTTTATCCTTCCTATACAATGCTCCCAATTTCCTAGCTTCATCTTACCAAAGAAAGGGAAGGAAGTTAAATCATGAAGTTTTTACTCGTCTAATCCTCAAATTAGGTGGAAGTCAAAATTATCTTCATCTCTGCATCCCTCTTCTCTCACTCCCCAGCGTTTCCTAAGAAAATATTCAACACACCCTAAAAGTCACTGTTCTTGAAATCTGTATGATATAATTTCTTGATAACTGAAGAACTATTGTTGTCATGAATCATGGTTGAGCAATTTAGTTGCATCAGTTTAGTTCCCAGCGGTTCTGAATTTTCATTATTCATACCAAAAAAATTCAACGCACCCTAAATATGTGTCATTATGCTTGTTTTCATTTAAATTGCCTAATTTTTCCTAATAATGTCTGGTTTACAGGCGATGAGTCGATGGGGCTACTATCCGCTTATTCTGATAGGTTCATGGTTTTTTGCCACAGTAAATCGCATACATGATTTTATTGAACGCAGACCATAAAATCTTTTGGCTTTCAGTACTTGACGTTGGCATGGCTGCTCTTATGGTTAGTATTTCTAACGAGTACATGCATCCTGTGGAGAATTTATTTATCCAGGCTCCTGGGATATATGCTTTCTTAATTTTTGAAATTTGCTACAGCATAGATATTTGGGACTTTAATTGATATTGATTTGTGATTGTTAAATAGTTATTTGTATATCCATGTTTGTGCTTTAATTCTTTTATAAGAAATCTTAATGTGTTTCCTTGATGTCTTTCTAATTTCCATACACCACCCAACAAAGTTTGAATTATCACTGATTACTTTAGGCTGTCTAAGAAATGTGATCTAACAAATTAATATAATTACCATTTTATTTTTATAAAGAGTAGAAGCACTTGAGAGAATCATGTGTTAAGGGTCAGCATTGACTTCAAAATGATTATTCATCTTCCTATCTTATTCTGTATTCTTCCAAGATTTCACACTTTAGAGTATCAACATGCTCTTTGTTGTCTCTTTCTGCCTTTTTGTAATAATGGGCAAGTTATTGATTTTAGTATTTAACCTTGTCTATGCTCTTGTCTTAGGGTCTTTTTAACCAATAGCATATGGCCTGCAACTCATCAGTGCGACGGGCATCCTTCATGAAAGATTAGACCTGTAAGGCTTTGTTAGCTCAAATTCTGTAATTTTGATACATGAACCCCACCACCCCCATTGGCCGTAAAACCAGAAACAGTAAAGATAGTAAAATATTCATTTCTTGTTTGGCGTGTATTTCATCCAGATTGCCAGAAAGCTTACGCATCTGGTTTCCCAAGAGCTTGAGGTCAAGGGCCAACAGCAAGACAGTGAACAATTCCATTAAAAGTTGAGAATCAACAATAGCACTGAGATCTTTGCACTTGTACATCACTAGGTGATTTGGCTGAACGGGGAAATTGTACTAAAGCAAGCAACCGAGAAACCTGCTCTGCCAGCTTCTTACTCTTTGTGCATAGGAAGATAAACGGTGTGCTCTCACTCCTTCTGCTCACATGTTCCTCGTTGGGTTCATTTTCCATTCAGACATTAAAGCTGAATCAAAATCTATCATTCTTTCTTTCGAATTGGGCTGGAACAGCTGTCGATTTTCTACTGTATTGGCAAGCTTCACGAAACACAACTGTAGGATTATCTATCATATTAAAAGGCATCAGCAGTTGGCTGATGGTGGATGAACTGATGATGATGATAATGAGATGTGCATTCTTTAGATCGGAGAACAATATTCTTAGACTAAAATCTGTTGTGAATTTTCTTTTTCTTCTACATGATTATGGTACTTCCTAAATTTCTCAAACAAGAGTGTTATACTCCTCAAGACATGTTTACAGCTAAACACAGTCTACATTTATAACCTACTTATCTTGTACCATTTTTTAGGTTCAGTTTCATGCTTTCAGCCACCACACCAAAGCAATTTGCTAATTGTTGATTCTACCTGAGTTTTTACTATCGGCACACAATAATTAATCCCTTCCGCTGAATTGTAAACACTTTTAATGGGTGAAGACAGTTAATTTTCATTGTACTCAGGTTGGATACTGGTGATTAGTTTCCTAATTGAATTGTAAGCACTTCTAATGAGTGGGACAGCTGATGTAAGGTTGCTCCATACTTAAAGTCAAGTATGGAACTTTAGCTAATTAGGAAATCAGATCATGATCAATAATAGGTGAGATAATTAATTTTGATTGTACTCTGATTTTTATTATCGGACACAATAATTAATTCAACTAATTAATTCCCTAATTGAATTGTAAACACCTCTAATGAGTGAGACAGTTTATCCAAGATTGCTCCAAGATTGCTCCACGCTCTATATCCAAAGTAAAGTATCGAACCATGGCTAATTAGGAAACTTGCTTACAACCAGATCAAAGCAACTGGCTAATTAGGAGTAATAGAAATTACAAAAGCCAAAGATAAAATTAGAAAATGATTCAGATCCATTCAGAACATTATATACATATACATATGATGATAATTGATTAAGGTGGGGGATTGAGACTGGAAAGGGTATCGAATTTCAAGCACAGGCGCAGGGATTATCCACCACCACGACGTCCTCCTCGCCGCCGCTCCGGAAGAGCAGGTAACCCACGGAGAGGCCCACCACGACGGCGATCAGCACGCCGGCGTTGAACGACATGACGGCCAGCATCAGCATGTACCCGATCGCGGAGTTGACCCCGAAAAGCACAGCCCGGCGAACCTCGACGCATACCGGCGGCCACCCACGGTCAAGGTCGGGAGGGAGTAAAGGAGCGCGCGTTGATGGGGCTCGGCTGAGACGATGGCGGAACCAAGCAGGGGCCGTCGAAGCCCTTCTTGGCGCTGAGGGTGGAGATCAGCTTGAACCGCTGGCGGCGCTCCTCCATGTACTGGTAGAAGACGGCGAAGATGAGACAGGCCAGCAAGGTGAGGGTGTAGCTGGTCCAAGAATCGGTTTCCAGAAATCGAACAAAAGGGTCACCTTTTTGCCCCAGTAGAAGGTCATGTGCATCATCTTTGCAGATCTGATGTGCTCTGACGATTCAAGAACTGAAATCGGAGAGAGAGAGGGGTAACCGGTAGGTTTGGTGACCGCTTGCCGCCGGGAATGGAAGAGGGGGGGTTGTGGTGTTGAAGTCTTGAAGATAAGAAAGGAGCTGATGCGTAAAGAAGCCGAAGACAACAAAAATGTAATATAGGAATTTGTACCAAAACGTTTGCGTGAATGTTACTCGACATCCTACATTTAGAAATAGATTTTGGATTGTACACACAGATAACTCAGTTAGTTTTTAAGGTGATAAATATATATAAGAGGGGAGATCAAATGCAGCAATAGCATTAGGTGCAGCAGTGCAGTCAATTAAGGGTCATTGGATTAAAGCAGATCAACGCACCATATTCATTCTTTATTTGCGCGCTAGGCTTTCTGTTAACCGAGATGGAGGGGCAAAATTGTCCAATAATTCTAATTCAAAAGTAAAACTTCCTCCTTCTCCAAGTTACGCCGTCCATTCGTGTATTCATAATCCCAAAGCACGAGAACAACTTCACTCATCCCAACGACGATGAAGGCTACACGAACGACAATCGATTGCATCAACGATCACCTCGTCGCAAAAACAAGAAGCTAGTGTCGAAGACACCACCACGTTGCAATAGAAGCATGAACCCTACACTACAAGCCAGTTCGACTACGAAAACCCAAAAATGGTGAACAAGAGCAAACAACCAGTGACGAAGGGCAAACAACCAGCACCCAAGGGTATGAACTCAAACTCTAAACACAAAAACCAACTTCAACATGACTGTATTTGATATTTCGTTTATTATTCGTGTATTTTGTAATATGTAAGCGGAATATGGCAAATAACATTGTTGTGTGTTTTATTTGGGTAATCGGTGTATCTTAACCTAATATTGGTGTATTTTTAGTGCATTTCAGACTATGACATCTCATATTGTGTTGTTTGGACATTATCAGCGTGAATGTAGTGTATATTTCATTTAGTATTGGTGTATTCTTGACTATGTAACTTGAATATGGGTTATCGGTGCATTTTTTATTAGGGAACAAGAAGTAGTTGATGACACATCTCATTTACAAAGGCTGACACATCATCATATCCCCTAACTAATTCTGTTAGAGTTAGTTAATATCTTTTGTATTCTTCTTTTCCCGCTTCTGTTTGGTACTTAAGCTTGTGAACTGCTTCTGTTGAGCTTAATGAGAAAATCTCTTTCTTTCTTCCTTCTTCTGTTTCCATCTCTCTCACAACGCAACATGGTATCAGAGCAACTGTAAGGAACCTTCTAAGGAAACACCATGGAGGCATGGCCAACTCTTGGCACAAGAACAACTCCGACCGATAGTACAACAGGAGGTACAACCGCTGGAAGTCCGGCACCGGCTCCGGCGCCAACAACTCCTTTTACTACCTTGCCGAGTCTATCCACTGCGACAGAGTTATCTTTGGATTCGCAATCACAGTCGAACCCTACTTCATGCATGCGAATGAAAATCCAGCTCTGGAACTGGTATCTACTCCCCTAGACGGTCCTAACTATCATCTTGTGGGCTAGGGCTGTAACTATGGCACTTTCGTGCAAAAATAAGCTCGCATTTGTAGACGGAACCATTACAAAACCTCTCAAGGGTGATCGAAGGTATCCATATTGGGAACGATGCAATAATATCGGTTGTAACTTGGCTGATTCGTTCTCTATCGCCAACGATAGGCCGAAGTGTCCTCTGGATCGACACGGCTTCTGGAATCTGGAGAGATCTGAATAAGAGATTCAGTCAACAAGATCTCTTTCGAGTTGCAGAGATCAAGTGCGAGATCTATCAATCCAAGCCAGGGGACAACACCTTGAATGAATATTTTACACGCAAAAATTGTATGGGATGAATTGCAGATCCTTAGACCTGTATTCTGCGATTGCAATACAGATGCGAATGCGGGAAGAAGATTTGACATGATGAATGAACAGACGGAGAAGGATAAGGTATCCATTTTTCTGATTGGATAACACAAAAGGTATACCGGTGTTAGGAATCAAATTATGTTGATGAAGCCCTTACCAGAGGTCAGTGAGGCCTATTCCATGATAGCACAACAAGAGAGACAATTTCATATCAATTCTGTTGGATTTGGAAGTCAATTGTTCCAAACTGGAGAGAATAATGTTGCTGGAAATGCATTGATGGCTAGAGCACATAATGGACAACAGAGTTATAAGAAATTTGCTGGAGGAAATAAGAAGGCCCACTTGCACCTACTGTGGATTCACAGGGCATACAGAGGACATATGTTATAAAAAACATGGCTATCCACCTGGGTGGAAGCCAAGGACTAGAAACCAAAACTTTGCTGCAAACAGGGTCAAGGATCTTTGCAGTTCAACAGACTAATTCTGATAGAGGTATATCATTCACTCAAGATGATTTCAAGAAGTTTTTTGAATTTGTGCAGGTACAAAAATCACATGGAGAAAGGATTTGTGCAATAGCACTCCTCTTGAGGAGGCCAACACTATCTGCCATGCCAATACCATCTCAGCCAATCAAATGGAAGGTACTGTTTTTCTTTCAAAATCTGCTAATCGTGGCACAAGTATGTGGATATTAGACAGTGGTGCTACTCATCACATTGTGTGCCATAAGCATCTCTTATCTAATCCCCAAAGAGGTTCACAACATGTATGTTAAATTTCCTAATGGGCAGCAGGTTGCCATCCTATGCATTGGAACTGTATATTTGTCTGATGAGTTCATTCTGCACAATGCTTTGTATATCCCTAGTTTCCACTAAAATTTGATATCTATGGGGGCATTATTCAGAGTTCCAGCTGCACTATGAGACTGCACACTAACCAGTGTGTTATAAAGGGTGTTTTCCATGGCAAGATGATTGGAATGGCTGAGCTCCAAAATGGATTATACATCTTGAATTTTTCCTGTTAATTGCTTGTCTGTGCATAATGCTAGTCTAAGTGTAATAAGTGCACCTTATGGCATGCTAGGTTGGGACATTGCCTCATATTCTAAACTTCTATGTTTACATAAAGTTGATTCCACCAATTCATATGGAATAAAGACCTGGGTTTGTGACTGTTGTCACTTTTGCTAAGCAGAAGAGACTTCCTTTCTATCCAAGTGCATCTATTTCCTGTGCATGTTTTGATCTGTTTACATGTAATATTTGGGGACCATATAAAGTTCCCACTCTTCATGGACACCAATATTTTCTTACAATATTGGATGACCATAGTAGCGCCGTATGGATTTATTTGATGAGAAAGAAGTCTGAAGCTAGAACATTGATTATGAACTTCTGCAATATGGTTGAGAACCAGTTTGAGACTCATGTTAAAAGCATCAGATCAGACAATGGCAGAGAATTTGATATGGCTGATTTTCTTAACAATAAAGGGATACAACAGCAGACTTCACGTCCCTACACTCCACAGCAAATAGTAGAGTTGAAAGGAAACATGGACATATTCTGTCCACTGCAAGAGCACTGAAGTTCCAAGCTAACATGCTTGAACAGTTTTGGGGAGAATGTGTGTTGCATGCAGCTATATTATAAACAGGTTGCCTTCCAGTGCCATTAATGATCAATCCCATATCAGGTTCTCCTCCACAAAGCACCCACAATACCATCACTTAAAGATATTTGGCTTGCTTGGCCTATGCTGCTACCTTTGGGACATAAGTCTAAATTTGATGCCCAGAGCAAGGAAGTGTGTTTTCTTGGGATATGGAAACGGAGTCAAAGGATACAAGCTGTATGATCTTCATTCCAAGGAGATATTTGTGTCTAGAGATGTGTCTTTCCATGAGACCATCTTTCTTTTTCAAGCCACTGTAAATCCACAGAAATGCACTTTCTCTGAAGTTATACTTCCAGCCATGACAGGAGTTTCCCCCTGAGCCATAAATGGATAA
>VALG01002605.1:0-32582 GCA_009835305.1 Ipomoea purpurea
TCATGGTTGATAAAGGAAATCCATTACTGGATATTGCATCTTTCTGGGGACTGCTCTCATCTCTTGGAAATCTGAGAACAGGCAACGGTTTCAAGATCTTCATCCGAAGCGGAGTGTAGAGCTCTTGCTACCACCGTTTGCGAAGTACAGTGGATTACATACCTTCTTGCAGATTTGCAAGCTACTTTAAAGATGCCAGCTGTAACACCCCGTGTTACGAACTTTAATCGAATTAATTATTTAATTAATCCCGTTAATAATAATTAAAAAGGATTTAATTTGGTTAGGATTCCCTTTAATTAATTAATATGGTCCACCATGGACCATGGACCCTTATCCCTAAACCAAGCCCTTAGTCCTATAAGGAATAGAATTAATAAACTCATACCATTCAGACCATAATTAGGACTCTTTGATATATAAATAGGATATACGGAGGCCACCAGAAGTCACCACCACAATAGATTCCAACACAGAATTCCCAAGGGACTCCCACCACCAAGGCTAGTGAGATCAAACAGGATGGATCTTTAGGAAAGAACTTAATAGCCAAGGGAGGATTAACTAAGGCTAAGAAGTAACCATGTCGTCAACAAAACCTATTTTCTTCGCTATAATCTCTTCCTTGCCTCCCTTCTATATTCTTGTGTCCTAATGATATTCCTCTTATGAATTAAACTGTGATATTTCTTTGATAAAGATGATCTAATGTGCATTCTTGATAATCTGTGAGTGAATCTTGATTTTGAAAAGAAGTTCTTTGATCTTGAGGATGATTCTTGACGAAGTTTGATATTTCTGATGTTATGGTAAAGATATGATCTTGAGATTTGGGTGGTTAGACCCTAGGTTGGATTGGGATTGTATTGGAGTTCTTGTTACATTTGGTGAAATTTTGCATTTCGGATGTTATTTTATGTCTAGAAGTCATAATAGGATGAGTTTACATGATTCTTGCTTTTGATCCATTAATTGCCTATGTGGTGTCGTTAATTGCGTTTAAAAATGTCTAAGCATGGTTTCGGGTTCCACAAAGGTTCCCGGGACGCGTATTTGATCAAAGAGTCAGTGGGGGTAGGGGAACCGCTACCTACCCGCTGCTCGAAGGACACCGCCCGGCCAGCGGGCAGCCACCGGGCAGCCGCCTGCCCGCCGGCAACCTGCTGCCCAGAACAGTGTCTCCGGCGGTGGCTCTCCACCCACCGGCTACCTGCTGGTCCGTACCCCAGCCCGAGTCTTTGGCTTCCCCGTTTGATGTTCCCCGCTCCCCCGTGGTGTCCCAACGGACCCCGTTTGTCGTGCTTGAGTCTAGTTTGATATTTCGGGTGCCATTCGTAGGTTAAATGAGTCTTAGGAATTGCATGCTAGTTGAATTGGTAAACCCGTTGACCTAGGTGGAAGTTGTATGAACCCCTTAGGACTATTCTTAGCATGTGAATGATTACACGTAAGTTTATTTGTATCTTTCCCTCCCAATATGCTACTACGTGCTCCTATGTGTTATGTTGCATGATCCCCCATTTTGGTTTAAAGACCAATTCGGTGTTCCCGGACTAAGGTTTCGGAAGTCGGCTGAAGGCCGAATGGATGTTCCCGAACTAAGGTTCGGAATGGCTGAGGCCAAATGGGTTGTTCCTGAGCTGAGGTTCAGAAGTTCGCTAAAGCCGAATTGATTCACTTCTTGGCTGCGGTCACATGGGCCTCGGTGCTATGACCCACCGACATGGACGCGCCAGGGTGTGTAGGGCCAATAAGCCGAGGAAGGCTGTAGTCCACCGACCTGAGTAATCAGCGGTGTGTAGGCTACGGATGGCTGCGATCCACCGAGTGATGGGACAGCGTGTGTAGGGCCGTTGTCTCCGAGGATCTTCGCCCACCGACCTGAGTAATCAGGCAGTGTGTCGGGCTTGATCCACTACGGTCCACCGACTGTACGCATCAACGGTGTGCAGGGTCGTAAGTCCCCCCTTGTAAAGGGGATCGCGGTCCACCGATTGTGCGTCAGTGTGTGTCGGATCGGTGTCCGACGTTGAGTTCGTCCAGCGGTTCTCAAAGGGTTGTTGCGATCAACTCCCTTCATACCGCGGTACTGGGTAGGGTGCTGTGGGGCCGTGTTAATGCTATAAGCATTAACCCTTCATGTTCGGGGCATGTGATTGGTCCGTGCGCCATCAATGATTATGTGATATGAATGATGCGTGTATGATGATGTGATGATTTGAAAGTGAACTGTGACATTAGGAGATATGCTAGTGTTTTTTATATGCTTAATTATAACTATTTGAATGTTCTATCCCTATTTGTCGAGTGTATTATTGGTTTTTAAAACTAGAGTTTCCTAAGTATATATCTTCTGCTCAAAATTGATTTTCCTAGATATATAATATATATATATATATACCTATATTGTATTTCAACGCGTTGGAGTGGGTTACCAGCATCTCTCGCTGAACAGATATATTTGGCTTTCAGGCACAGACGATTAGCTTCCGGAGCGCGCTAGAAGAACTTGGATTAGATAGATAGTTTCTCCTTTCGGCTTGTGTGCCATGACATTGTATTGAGGATATTTAGTAGTTTAGCCTGTGCATCTGAGTTCTCCAGCTCAGATGTGTCATAGCACCCTGCATCCTTATGTTTAGTATGCTCTGTTTGGGATTTTATGAGAAATTACCTTTAATTATATAATGTTTTGTGCAATAAATCTGCCGTTGCTATAGCCGAGAATCATGTTTTTTCACGAAGAAACCAAGCATATTGAAATAGACTGTCACTTGGTTCGGGAAAAAGTGTCACACGGCCTGATCAAACTCTATCAGTCTCTTCCTTGAATCAAATCACTGATGGCTTCACTAAGCCTCTCGCAGCACTCCTTCAAGTTTTTCACATCTAAGAGGCATGCAAAACTTGCATGATCCAACTTACAGGGGGTATAAAAATGATAAAATGAAGCGCATCATAACTTTACACTCCTCTTAAGTCTGTTATAACCGTCTTCTTCCATATCGCCTTTCATTGTTACGTTCGTATATATACTCTTTCTTTTCTTCTGGTGTAAGTTGACTATTATGATAATACAATCCATCTTCTTTCAACATACACCTGCTCTTTCCGCAATTCATACTCATAAGGTACATCATAATTTAAAATGTAGAAGTAAAATACAGCAAATTAAATTAATTATTGTACTGCCAAGAGCCAAAACAGCAGTATTTTAATATCACAAAATAGAATATTTTTAATCAAATGAATATGCAAGCCAATCAAAGCAATGGTACATGGACGTATTGGGGTCAAGGAAACCTAAATTTCCGAGTCATGTTTTCTTCATAGCTATCAATGTTTTCTTCTTCTTTAGAGTTTTTACCAATTTCTTCTTAGAGATTAAAACTTCTTCTTCAGAGATTCAGTACTTTCTTCATTTGCAATTCAACACTGTCTTCTCAGAGTCGTCATTATTTGGCAATCAAACCTGAAAACATAATTAAAAATGGAATTGGAAACTGCAACAAATTAATCAGCATTTGCAGAACTCGAAGACAAAACTAGTATTTGTATATCACAATAAGAATTAAAGAAAGACCTTAGTTCCAAGATCATCAACCAGGGAATACATGTTGATCTCTCCTCCTCTGAAATTCTCATAAGTAGACCTCCATCGAATTCTATATGCGGACTTCATAAGAGAATAAATAACAACTCTCTAGCACAATTAACTTTCAATGTTTCGATGTGCAAAATCAAATCTAGAGAACTGTTGGTTTTAATGTCGGACCAACATATTTCAAGACCAATTTCTCCGAAGCCATATGAGTGCAGAAGTCACCGCGTGTTGTGAAGCTTGTGCCATGGTCACAAGTCGTCGGTGGAAATAGTCTTAGATGTCATACATGAGAAGACTCTTTTAATTTTTTTTAATATCACTCGCGACTCTGTCTTGGGTTATTGTAACAACTGATTTGCGCTCTATAGTATATAGCGGAGAGATATATCATTTTTGTTATAGAAGGGAAGGTCTCTATAAATTGTGCGGTAAAACACCTCTTTTCCCTACAATATGTGTACATTTTTATTTCTTCCGTGAGCCGACAATTTATATAATAACGGGGTTTCAATCAGGGTTCCCTAATTTGTCTAAAATGAGATTATGGGACTGGTGATTAAGTTGTCAAATTGCTTGTTATTGAATTGATGTGTATAGCGGCATGGGATAAAAAAGATAGATAGATAATATGTCGGAGCATGTACCTTTCCTGTATATACTTTCGATCTATGGAGTTTTTAACTCTATGTTTATGCGATGGTAATATGTAACATATTCTTTCTCATGTGACATTAGTGCCTTCTTGCTCACATACTGTCTCTAGACGAAGTTCAGAATTTGTAAATTGGTCAGAATTATCAATTGTATGGAACATTGATGTTTGTGAAAATTTTTTTATGTTTTTGTGTTCTTGTGTGCTGGCTTCATTATGTTCAATCTTATAGTAAGGTAGTTTCGGTAGTGATTTTATCGCTTCGACTCTATAAGAGCTAGGCCCCAATTGTGAGTTCTCCCTTTGTTCGTGAAATGTAACTGAGTTCCTCAAACTTTACACAATCAAAATATTTACGTTGAATTGCAAACGGCACCCATTTTTATAAATGCTTAATAGAGAGATAACATAATATGTGTTAGTCAAGTGAATTTTGATGTGAGCCAGCTTTTTATAGGGTACTCTTTATGAGCTGTATGATAGCAGAGAACTAGCCCCTGTGTGAGAATGGCTTTTAAGGACTAGTTATTCATAAATTGATTATGAAAAGATTCCAATAATTATACCACTTAGATGTGAAAGATCGCCTAATCTACAATTGAGAGTATTCATTGAATGTAATTGATGAACTATGAATTATCTTCTGTAGCTAATAGTATTCGTGCTGAATGACTATTGGTATCGGTACACCAAGATACTTATGGTCATTTTAGGGAAGTGGGATAGTATGTAGATCCTCCTTCCTCTAAAAATGGATTATATATGTATGGAAATTTTAGTGGCCGGGATATTACATACAGATAGATGAAAGTGTGTGCAAATGTACATGAGATCTGTTGATCTTTGTAAGTTTGGTTAATGATAATTGAATTGTCCGGACAACTGATCATGGTGCCAACTTCTCTAGAGCATGTTAATTAATTCATTGGATAGAGATGTCTATTATGCTGTTATGTGCTTTTTTAGCTTTTTTACTTCAGTGTACACCTCCCCATGATCGCTCTCATGATTCTTTTTACATTTACTGATTGGTAATCGTGTTGTAGAAAACACTTCGTCTGTGTTAATTGAATGTAGAATCTGGGTGGATTGAAATGAGACGTGATGGAATGTTTTGTCACTTCTTCCCAGTACACTTCGTTGAAGCTATGCACTTTAGAAATTCTCACATGCAGCGAGAAAGCCCACAAGTTGTATATTGGTTTCTGATTAATAGGAATAAATACTATCATTCAGGAAAACTCGCCTATCAGTGTACATGACGAAAAAGCTTGGAGGCTCGCAGGTGACTTTGGCAAGTATTTAACACAGTATAAGTTTTATCACTTCCAAATTAGTTGGGCATCACGGGATCATAAATTCTTTCATTTGGTCAAAGTTTAAAACATCTTTCCTATTTTTCTTTATGACTTTTAACGGTACACTAGTAAGTCCAGCAATCAAACTACACAACTACCTAGGCGTGATGTCCCATGCGTTAGTTTACTAATATTTTTCCAAGTAACTCAAATTCATCGGAGGGATGGCGTATATTCCCAACACTTTGCTTGAAATTGATTACCAAACTGTCCCATCCATTTAGGAACTTCAGAGCTAAATGGTTTTTGGATAAGTATATACACACCTCTCTATATTCGAGTAGGTTATTAGATCCCACTTCCATTGAAATTATTTGGAAAACATAATAGGATGACATCCCATGTTCTAGTAGTCCACACATCATCTAAGACACTTAAATACCTCTTACCCACAACTGTTGCGATAATTGCTTTGCAAGCTCATCCTCACCATTGTTGGAGATTTCCCTAGTGACCGGCAAAATACATCCAAAAGATGAATAAGCATCTCTTTTACATTATGTTCTTCGACACAACAGTCCATGCTCCGAATGGTCAAAGTGATACTTTAATTTTAGGATCTTCATAAAACTAAGTCGGCTAATGTAGTCTTCCCAAGGCCTCCAATCCCCAGATTCCGATAACTTCTCGTTTCATTGACCACTCTTCTGTGAGCATTCCATTACTTTCTTTGCTTGCCCTTCAAATCCAACTATGGGTGTATCCTCAGAGATTAAATCACTTGGGGAGCTAACATCAACCATGATGTTCTCTTCCTTGGAAATCATTTGTTGATGAACTGAATAAGTTTGGTTTTAGCATCAGGATCCTTACCTCAACGGCCTTAATATCTTTAACTACTTGTTGCAAGGTCAGATAAAGCTGTTGACAAGCCTCAACTAAACACTCTCCTCCATTAGCATTAGTATTAGCTGCCAAATAAACTTGCCTTAGTTTAGATTCTATTTGACCTTCTGCTTTAGTAGCTACATCTTGGATCTCACTTTCCAGCTTTTCTTTATTAGCTTTGGGATCTTCGGGTTTCAGCTCAGATTCCTCTAAAAAAGCTTGCAGAAAGTGGAGCTTTTCCCTCAATGACACAATCGTTTCTGTATCATCAAGAACCAAACATGGTTTAGGTTGCAAAAGTTGTTGTTCCACTAACTCCAAAAGGGAGCTTTCAACAACAAAAGCCGCCATTCAACAACTCGATCAATCTACTGTATGTTTCTGCAGAAACTAACTCAGATAGATCAAAGTGACACAAATTAATTAAAGTACACATTTTATATAAAGCCAAGTATATAAAAACAATAAATTTCAGCAGCAGATAGAATGGCACGTGAGTTATGCTATGCTAACAAATTAAAGTAAATGAATACAACATACCTTTGCGGAAATGATGAAGAGATGTGTGAGGTATAGTAGGAGGTGTGTTTCAAAATGAAGACTAAGCTAAGCTTATATATGGAAATGGAATGTAATATGGCATCATATATAATTTCATTTTTAAAATAGCAACTGGAAGAGGACTGCGCAATCCAAGTCATATTTAATCTTTCCAGGCATAGTCACCATTAAAATATATATTTAGCAAATGCCAACAAATGCTATCAGGCTGTCTTGCACTTAATTGTATTCAATTAAATGTATATGGGGTACTATGTATGTAACTTTTGGCCCTTATGGATTTTTAATCTGATCTTTTCTTTCAAAGCCAGGAATAAACTACATTACCGTATGCTAAATTTCCAACTAATGGACTATATATAGAGAATTGAAAGTAAACGACCTATATGTGCTTCCCTTTAATCCAGGTAAGCTCCCTATTTCTCAAAACAAGATTAGCATCTTTAATTTGTCTTCAGACCTTCAAGAATATAATTTTTCTTCCATCACCATTTTCGTTTGGGATCACAATAGCAGAGATTAATCACTTGAACACAACATCAAATATTTGTAGGGCATGTAACAATACAAAATTTTTCTACATGTTTGGAGTTAAAAAACTATAACTATATTCCCCCTAAAAATAAACTGCCCATATAGCATCAATCTATAACTATACTCCCCATTTTTGCATAAAAAAAAAAAAAAAAGCCAAAGCATGTGTCAAATTAAAATACCCCAATAGATGAACCAGCCCCCAAAATAACTATTTTTTCCCAAATTACCAACTATAAACAGATTTACCATGCCTTTACCAATAGTCGTTTGCTCCAGACTATAGTCACTTGACCATTGACTTTAAAAATTATTGTTTGAAAACTATAATTTAGTTATAATTGATAAGTGTTTTTGTCTTTTGGAAGGAATAATTATTCCTCGTTTGTGTTAGTTTAGATCCTATTTGACCTTCTGCTTTAGTAGTTCCATCTTGAATCTCTGTGTCCAATATTTTCTTAGCCTCGGGATCGATCTTTAGTTTCATCTCAGATCTCTCCACAAAAAGCTTGCAGAAGGCGGATCGGAGCTTATCCGTTTCGATCTGTATCATCAAGAACCAAACATATATGGATCTTGCTGCTCCGATCCACTAACTCAAAAGGGAGACTTACAACAACATAAGCCACCATTCAACAAACTCGATAGATCTACCGTTTCTGAAACTAACTCAGATCAAAGTAAACGTTTTATTTATTAATTATATTAAAGCCAAGCTATCTATCAAAGTACAACAAATTCAGACAGCAAATTAAAATGGCAATGGCAAGTGAGTTATATTGCTGTGCTAACAAAGTAAATGAATATTATAATGGCGGCTGGCGGAAATATACAACAAACATACCTTAGCTTGGGAGGAAATTGATGAAGATTGAAGAGATGGGTGAGGTACAGCAGGAGTAGGTGCAGTGTTTTCCAGAAATAATCTCTTTTTTTTTTGTATGATTATTTGGTAACTTCCATTTGCGATATATGGAATGGAATATGACATCATAATTTCATTTTTAATCTTTCCAGCTGGGTAGTCACCATAAAAAATTTTAAATATATAACTTTGGCGGAATAAGGTTCAAATTGACACTAAAAGTACGTGGTCTAATGGTATTCAGGTTGGACTTTCATATGAATAGATACTACATTGTAATAGAACCAGTGATATTAAAAAAAAAAGGAAAAAATAAAAAAAAAATGGACAGTTGAGTTGACATTTTAATAATTAAAAAAAAAAAACGATTCGGTGACCGGCGCCAGAGTCGTTTTTTTTTTTAATTTAATTTTTTAAAATTTTATATTTATTATTAATTATTAAATTATTTATTTAAAATTATTTTTCAATTTATAGTTTAATGATTGCAAAACATGAACTTTTTCACATCATAATCTCATTCAATATTGTTTATCCCCTGTTTTAAAAGTATTAGTTCAATTTAGTCCTCAACTTTAATCCACCCAATGTGTCTCCGTTACAATTGTCGTCTCACTGTTATTTGAGGACAATGGGTTCAATACTTGTCCAAACATGTGTCTTTTTTTCATTTTGGTTAACGTCGTTGGACGAGGCCCCTCAGCGATCGAGCCACTCATGACAATCAGGGATGTATGAGGTGGCTGAGCATGGGTTGGGATAGTATCTCTTCGCCTCCATGAGATTGGCCTACTAGTTGGGACCATGTATATTATTTAAGGAAGGAATGTGCTATTAATAAAATGACATATGCCCTTCAAATAACGATATAAATGGACAATTCTAATGGAGACCCATTGGGGTACCATTTAAAAGTTAAGAGGATAATTGAGTATTTTTAATACTTGGCTAAATCGTGTATTAGTAATAATCGAAGGACTAATGGGTATTAATCTATAACTTTTGGCTGGTATTATCCTTATCCATTCATATTGTTTACCCCTAAAAAGTGAGGTGATTTTTACGTTGTAAATTTATATTTTTTATGGATAAAAAATTTGGAAAAAACGTTTTTCTTAAATTTAGGGAAAAAATATAATTTTCCTCTGCTTGGTCATAAATAAATTAATAAAATTCACCGAAAAATATTTTTCTCAAATATGAGAAAAATTATACTATACAGTTTAAAAATTATGAATTTGCAGTACAGATATTATGAATCTGCAGTTTATAAATTATTAATCTATTGTATTTAGTTATGAATTTACAGTTTTAAAATTATAAATTTATAGTATTTAAATTGAGTTAATACCCAAAATTGTCTCGACTATAGTGGTTTTTCTTAATTTCATCCTAAATGACTTTGGTGACCTAATATTGTCCCAGACTTTTGTGTTTCGCTCAATTTAGTCTCCGTTTGTTATTGTCAAATTGGTGTTAAATAAAGGGACAATTCAATAATATCAATATTGACAACTCTTTACTTTCAACATGCGAAGTGAGAAATATTTCTTTCTTGCACGAATTACACCAGAATTACTCTCAGACCTACGAATCAAATTTTATATTTGTAGGTTTAAGAGTGATTTTGGGAGTAATTCATAAAAAAAAATGGATTTCACTTCACATGTCTATGAGTAAAGAGATTCAATATTAAAATTACTGAATTGTCTATTTATTTAACAACAATGGATGGAATAACAAATGGGAGACTAAATTGAGAAAGAACAAAAGTTTGGGACTATGATAAAAACCAGAAGTCTGGGACAATATTAAAAAAGTCACCCAAAGTATTTAGGACGAAATTGAGAAAAACTATATGTCGAGGACAAATTTTGGTATTAACTCTATTTAAATTATGACATTCACAGTATTAGGTTTGGAACATGTGATGAGCTATATGTTCATATTTTATAAATATAGTTCATAATTATAGAGCCATATGTCATAATTTTTGATGTTTATATTCCCAATTGTTGTCTTTGTATTCACAATCACAGAATATATGTTCATAATTTGATAACATATGAGTTTAGAAATTAATCTATAGTACATATATTATGAATATGCAGTATAAATTATGAATCTCAGTATAAAAATTATGATTACTGTATAGAAATTATGGAATCTAGGTTTTTAAATTATGAATTACAGTTTAAAAATATGAATCTAGAGTATAGAATTATGGAGGATACGGGTGCCACTAACGGCACGTTATCGACCACATGAACGGCGTCTTTGAAACGTGACCCACCTGCAAGGTGGGCACGTTCCATACATAATGCTTCGATTGTTTATCTTTTGTTTCAAAGCAAGTCGAAATAATATATATTGCCTGTTTGTAAGATGAATGTTAGACGAGTTGTGTTTATTAAAGGTATAACTAGTTGATACATTAGCTGATTGTAAAAGATGTTTGGTAATTATTGTTATTGATAGTTGTTAGTTAATTTCTTTTCTAAAAAAAAACTAATGAAAAGTGCTTGTCATTGAGCAACTTTTTGAATTTGCATTTTGGATTACAAAAACTATTAACAAACACTTATTTATTTTTTTAACCAAGTCAATAGACTAATGGTGATCAAATAAGAAATTATATTATAGCTAACTACAAATTGTTAGCCCTGCACCACGGAGCACGTGCACTGTCCTCTGCGCCTCCCAAACGTCGTTTTGGGGAGGGCGGTGGAAGTTACATGTTATTTATAATTTGTTTCAATACATATTAGATCAGCTATATTATTAGTGGTTGTTATTATTTTTTCTGTTGGTTTTATCTTCCTAAACCTCTCCACCTATTTAGGTGGTAGACTCTATGTATATAAGCGTGTAATTCTTTGTTTCTAATGAATTAATTCCTTCACAGATTATATTTGTTGTCATTTGGTATCAGAGACAGGTCACCCATGGCTTCAAATGAAACTAATCCACGGCCACCTGCCGTGATTCTCCAATGGAGCAGCTCGGTGGCGGACCCTCCGAGCTCGACTCCACCGTTACAAAGCACAGCATTATGCGTGTCTATCAAGCTGGACAGCACGAAATACTTGTTCTGGAGGCGCAGCTTGTCCCGTTTCTTACGTGACAAATTTATAACGGGTTTGTGATGTACACATCATGCCGGATTCTATCGGCAAACCTCAGGGCTACCCGTGCCAACCCGCTGCATCGGACTGGGTCCAATGACCAGTTTATACTTAGCATGTTGTCTTCGTCCTCAGTGATGAATTCCCTCTCTACATCGGACACTGACTGCCAGAGTTGAGTGGGAGCGATCGAAACTGACTAGGATTCGACATTCGGTCGCGGACGCTCAGGCCTTTGACGCAGTACAATGTCTTCATCAGGGGCGACTTCAACCACCTCGGCTTAACTTGGACGTGCCCAGGTTCTGGTAGAACAATTAGCGCAAGCCGCAGACCAATCGAACTAGATGAAATCAATCTCCATCTTTTCCGGGGATTGCGACCGGAATTCCGTTCACTTGTGGCGTCTCTCACCACCAAACGAGCTCCGCTCACCATCCTGGAGGTTGCGGACCTACTGAACACTCACAGCTACCTTTTCCCGGAAGAAATCGCGCGGCAGCTCCGGTCTCGTCCGCTTTACTTGCTCAACAGTCGCCGTCTAGGAACAATCATGACGGTGGACGTGGGCGCGACGTAATCACAGGGGGAGCCGTGGTCGCGGACAGAGAGAGGCGCGGTGGTGTTCGCTGCCAAATTTGCGACATACTGGGTCATACCGCCCTCACGTGTTACCGGAGGTTTGATGATGCAGGTAATCACCGTTCAGGACAGGCTCAGGGTGTTCGATCGTCTCATGCGCAAGCTCACATGGCGTATGCTCCGAACGACCATGCGTCAGCCCCCCTTTTTGAACGTCTGGCTGCCGGACACAGGTGGCGAATGCCCACGCTACACCGACTGTCGATGGCCTTACTGGAGTAGAGCAGTACACTGGCGGGGGATTCTTTGCAAGTGGGAGATGGAAATGGTCTTCCAATTGAAAACACAGGTTCAAGTCTTTAAATTCCTCGTCTCGGTCTCTGTTTCTAAAGCACGTATTACATGTCCCTGAATTACGTGCATCTTTACTTTTCGGTCCAAAATTTACCAAGGACAATGATGTATATTTTGAGTTTCACCTCTTTTATTTTGTTGTGAGGACCGTACTACTCAGCGCATTCTACTTAAGGGTCCTAGCTCGGGCGGGATGTACACACTAAATTTGTCTAATCCGGTTGCCTTCCTGTCAGCTAAAGCCTCCCCGAAGACTTCGGCATGAACGTCTTGGCATCCCCATGATCGTGTCCTGAGGCAAATCTTCCCGTTTGTCCGTAGTAGGTTTCAGTTAGTTCGTTGAATAAATTATGTACACCGTGTCAGATGGGCAAGTCTGCGCGCTTCCCGTTGACACGATTCAAAGTTCCAGTCGTTGTGTTTTAATTTTATTTTTTCGACATTTGGGGGCCATCTTCCGTCCTACGGTCGATGGCATAAATATTTCATTTTGTTTGTCGGACTTCTCCCGGTTCATGTGGATTTATCCCATGCGCCTAAAGTCCCGACATTTACTCTATATTCACCAGTTTCGTACTCTGGTAGAAAAACAGTTTTCCCGTTCGATTAATGTATCAATCGGATATGGGAGCTGAATATGTCAAATTAGGTACGGTTTTTGCAGCCGCAGGCATCCAACACAAAACATCCTGCCCGCATACATACGAACAAAATGGTGTGGAGCGCAGGAACGTCATGTCGTAGAAAGGCCTTGCCTTGTTGGCTCGGTGGTCCAGGTTTCCAAAAAAATACTGGTTTCTACGCCTTTGAGGCGGCTACTCACCTTATCAATCGTTACCAATCTCCAGTGTCTAATGGCACAAGTCCTATTTCGTCTGTATCAACAACATCCCAAACTATACGTTATTGCGTGTGTTTGGGTGTGAATGTTTTCCATACTTACGCCTTACAACTCACACAAATGGATTATAGGGTCCAAGTTCTTGTGTTTTTCTTGGGTATCCTGAATCTGTTTATGGTACAGGTGTCTGGATATTCAGTCTGGCCGAGTTTATATTTCCAGACATGTCAGGTTCAATGAGGTGGTGTTCCCGTTTTCTCAAGTGCAACCCAAGAATGATGTGCCATCGGCATCCACTCATCCGTGGGGCGTCTGCCCAGCTACGACTCAGGGCACCCGAGCAGAATCTGCCGTGAGTCCACCAAAAGTGGAAATAATCCGACTGCCGTGGTGCCAACTTCTTCCTCCACGGCGGCACATGCATCCTCTTCATATCATCCCACAACGTCTACCTCGACTACAACAAGGCGGCGGCGTCAACGTCCCACGTCCGAAACCCATGTCATGAGATGAGGGACTATACGGATGCACAAAGAAAGCGTCCTACCGCTATGATTGCGTCAGTTGATGACAATGAGCCGACATGTCATTCTCAGGGCTATTCGCCAACCCCAGTGGCGTGAGGGCTATGAATGCGGAGTTCAATGCCCTAAATCCAGAACCAGACATGGCGTCTCGTCCCGCAGCGCAATGACATGAATGTCATTGGCTGCAAGTGGGTCTATCGTATCAAGAGGAAGTCAGACGGCACGATTGAGCGTTACAAGGCTCGTCTGGTAGCCAAGGGGTTCAACCAGATCCCAGGACAGGACTATCTTGACACATATAGTCCAGTGGTTAAACCCACTACCATCCGGCTTCTGCTAGGCCTATGCTGTGTCTAACAAGTGGGTCATGCGTCAACTTGACGTTCATTAACCCTTCTTAACATGGGCCCGTCAACGAGGACATCTATATGCGTCAGCCCCCGCGGTTATGCAAACCCAAACTACCCGGATTTACGTATGCAAGTTGCAACGTTCGTTATACGGCCTCAAACAGGCCCCGCGTGCTTGGTTTACCCGGCTTCATGACTTTCTGATCCAAATTGGGTTGAGTCCTCCAAAACCGACGTCTCACTTTTTATTTATGACCCCGGGTCTGTGCGTATCTATCTACTTGTGTACGTAGATGACATCTTACTAATGGGCAATGATCCAGAAGTGATTAAAACGGTGCTTGACCGGCTTCTAACCGTGTTCTGCATTCGTGATCTTGGCAAGCCAAGATTCTTTTTGGGGATTGAGGTTGTTGACGCAGCAGGGTCGATAGTCCTTTCCCAAAGACAGTATATGACCGGAGCTGCCTCCGTAGAGCAGGTGATGGAATCATGCAAAGCCATTAGCAATTACCTGCCTCACTGTCCACCAAGCTTCATCGCCAGGGACTCCGACCTTCTCAGAAGAATCCGACACCTTATCTCAGCTGTTGGGTCACTAATTGTACTTGCTGATACTCGGCCCTGACCTAGCCTACTCAGTCAACACGCTCTGTCAGTTTGCATGCATAACCCAACTCAGGGGTCATTCGGGTGACTCAAAGCGGTGACTTCGCTATGTCAAAGGGTCTTTAGACATTTGGTCTACGTATCACTCCATCCGTTGCACCAGTTCTACATGCCTTTTCTGACTCCGACGTGGCGGGATGCTCTGTAGATCGAAAGGGTCCACAGGAGAGCTATGGCTGTGTTCTTTGGCCCAATCTTCTATCCGGTGTCTAGGAAACAAACGCACGGATTTCTTCGCTCAGTCTACAGAAGCAGAATACAAAGCCTTGCAGACGTTGCAGCAGGAAGTAACATGGGATCCAGTCCTTCTCGCGATCTCACGGCTGCTTCCGGCAGCTGTAACCTGTCTTATGGCTGGTGGACATCTCGGGGCTACATACCCTCTGGCTCCAACCCTGTTTTTCATGCCAGAACCAAAACGTAGAAAGTGGGACTATTCACTTTGTCCGGACAAGGGTTTCAACAGTGCCTAGGTTAACTTTCGTCTCACTCAAGACCAACTGGCTGATATCTTCACCAAACCGCTATCTACTGTAGGTTTGCCGAGCTACGAACACAAGCTTGTTGTTGCCCTGCCCTCGTCAGCCTTGAGGGGGAGTATGTAGATCGCTAATTATTATTTGGTTGTTATTATGTTTCTGTTAAGAGTCTTTAGTCTTCCTAAACCTCTCACCTATTCTAGGGTGGTAGACTCTTGTATATAAGCGATGTAAATTCTTTTTCTCAGTCAATGAATTAATTCCTTCACAGATTATATTTGTTTGTTCATTATTACAAATTATGTATATTTTTATTATGTACATTTTATACCAATTAATGTACATTTTTTTTATACAATTATGTACATATCGAATCAGAAATTTTTGTGTATTATGTTAGATTGGATGTGTATTATGTTAAAAGTTTATGTTTATTATGTATTATGTTGATTATGTGTATTATCTTTAAAAAAGAGTATGTGTATTTTGTTATATAACTATGTACATTCATGTATACAATCATTCTAGTATAACATTATGTACATTTTTGAACATGAGATTTTTTTTAAAGGAAAATTAACTGCCAACACTAGGTAGCGAAATTTCAAACAAAAAAAATAAAAATGAAACGAGGTTGTTTTGCATCTGGGCGCACAATGCAACGCGCACCGTGGTGCAGGATATAAATTGTCAGCTAACTATTTTACCAAATAGGGCCATTATCTTATGCTTAGTTTCCAAATTCCAATTGCCATATTATGAGCAAATTATTTCGTGGACCCGGATCCATCTTGTAAGGTGAATTCAGATCCAAAAATACATAATTTATACTGAATGTTTAAAATTTACATATTTAATATTCACAATTTTACATAATAAGGGTGTGTTTGGTTCGCACATAGGAATCGGAATCGGAATGGGTATCAAATACTTGGTAATGGTAATGAGTTTTGGTGGAAGTATTAACATGTTTGGTAGTAGGGTGGAATGGGAATGTTACTAATAGTAGTGCTTGAAAATGAATAAGGGAATGAAACCTTTATTTTATTTGGGTATGGATTTTTCAATTGATGGGGGTATTCGAAACCCATAGTAGTGTTTCTAAAAACTTATCAACCAAAGGACAACAATCACTTTCATACTCATTCTATGGGCAAAACCCACCAACCAAACACACCCTAAATGTTACAATTCAAATTCTGAACATTTAATATGTAAATTGTATATTTTGAATTCGAGTCCACTTTACAAATAGACGGCCATGGTATAACTGTTGCATATTATGGGACTATAGTGATAACCTCATAAATTTTTCATTTGGATCTAATGGTCCATTGTACAAAGCCTTCAATGATGAATAGAAATAAGAGATGAGGGAAACATGTTATTTGAGATCAAAATTCCATGTGAGATGCGGGCAAATTAATGCTCCTGGAATTGTGTCCCACTTTGCAAGGTGGGTACAGTTCCAACACGAACGTCGTTTTGGTGGAAAACGATACCGTGTCAATTAAAACACAAATTTGCTTTCTTTCCTGTTAGCGGCATTTTGTTATCAAGAAATCTAGGTTCATAAGTATTGAACTCTATGTTCATAGTTTTTTGAACTCCATATTCACAATTATTGACTCATATATTCACAATCTACAGAATCTAGTTCAAAATATAGACTCTATGTTGCATAATTTTTTAATTCTAGAAGTCTATTATTCTAATTACTGAACTTTATGTTCATAATTATAGAACTCTATGTTTCATAATTTTTGAACTCTATATTAAATAATTCTTGAACTCCTTATTCACAACTGCAGAATCTATATTAATAATTCTTGAACTCTATATTACAAGTCTTTTATGTCCTGATTTATTTTGACAACTTTTTTTTTTCTTTTTTTAAATCAGACTTGGTGAGGAAACGATGCCAACGAACGGGATCCGTTACTCCAAAATTGGTCAAACAGCTTGTATTGAAATCGTGTCCACCTTACAGGGTGGACACGTACGATTTCCACGGCAAACCATCCGTGAGATTGCCCATTTTTTTTTGCCATTAACACACAAGTAAGGTTAAACTGATCAAATCAAATGAAATTGAAGCAAATATACAACACTTTGATACACCTGGATTAGAGATTTAGAATCGGAGATGAATGAATCCGCCTGGGAATTGAAGCAACAGGCCTTTCCTGCAACTTTACCTGCAAATCCAAATTGACATAATGGAGATAAAACAACATTGACCAACACACAGAGAGATGTTTGGTATAGATGTTCATTGGAAATATAATACATACCTTGACTTCTTAAGTTTTTAAATGAACAAAAGAATTTTTCGCATTTTTGATCTCACGAGTATTGTACACCTAATAAGATTGTTCTAGATTTCAAACTGCAAACTTGGCCACGACTATCATTATTTTTTTAGTAATAAATGGTCTTTCCACTAAATCTCAGTTCAAAGGCTCAATCCTGCTAAAAGGAGGAAAAAATGTTCCGGTCACAAATGGACGAAAATTATATTGAGCCGGAAGGGACCATTTGTGATAAAAAAATAATAATAATTGTGGCACAAAATGCAAGGTTGAAAATTCGTAGAGCAATCATAGTTAGTGACCACAATACTCGTGGAACTAAAAGTACGAAAAACTCGACAGAAAATTAAAAAATCATTAGTCACTTCTCCAGAGCTTCAAGTTTCTTTCTTCAGAATCTCTCTTAATAGGCAATTCAAACCTAACAACAATACATTCCAAATGAGAATAGGAAACACATGAATTGATCTGTAGAATGGAGAAACCAAAAATAGTTATTTCAATATTAAAATAAAATTTTAAATTTTTAAAAAATAGACAGACCTTAAGTCCAAGATGCATCAACACGAATGCATTGATATGCCCTCAATCTCATGTCGCAGAATTCACAAGAGATGAACAACAACTCTGCAACATGGGATTTTAATGTTATTATAACGCTTGCCAAAACGAATTGGAATTCTTTTAATTCAAGCAATATCTTAAACTAAATGCCTCCAGAATAGGAAAATGATCAGCACTTGCATCTCCAATTTGGTGTGAGATCTGAACATGCAACAAGGAACATCTTTAATTTTTTAAATCCCACCTCTATTGGCTCCTACTTTGAGCCGCAAAAGGAAAAATCTTTTAGTTTGAGAATCTCCAAGTTTGAAAATTTTCCAATTATATTTATCTCCTTCAATTTCATGGAATATAAGTATAATGAAGTGTCAAACGTTTAAGATTTGGTGGAAAAGAAACAGGAAGATAGAACCGTTCAACCCTTCCTGCTATTTCAAACTTTAATTTCTCAAGTAGATGTAAATGAAGAAGGCTCTCAAACCAATCTTGAACCAATTCACCTTCAACGTAAATCCCTAATTCCTTCACATTTGGTACCATTCAAAAAAATTTATTTTGATTTTAGCTACCAACTTTCAACCAATAAAGAGTTTGTAGATTTTCTTGAGCCAAGTTTGGGAAACATTGTGAATGTGTTTTCTCAAGGTGCAAGTGTCTCAACGGTAACAAATCCAAAATATTACTTCGCAATTGCAAATGACATCCCCCATCCATGAAGAAATAATGAGAGTTTGCAAATGTTGAAGTTCAAAGAATCTAAACTTGTAAAGAGAACCTATAGTGCTTATTGCTAAGTATCTAAAATGAATTAAATCCACTATTCCACTAGGCATGCCAGTAGAGTATTTAAGTAAAGATAAATCCAATACTCGTAGCAGTTTCAAACATGGATATACCAGCTTGCATCTTGGAAGGTAGAAACCTCTTCCAATGTATAGAAGAGAATGGATTTCATCAGAAGTGTGATTCCCATAGCTTGCTCGAGTGATTGGCCAATGATTTGATAGACAACTCATCCAACGACGAGCTTCAATTCCTGAGGATGTTTTTCATTGATAAGAAACAAAATGTTTTTCTTTTTAGCTTCTTCTCTCACACACATCTCATGCACCCTATAATGAATTTTACATGTCTTAATCTTTCCATCAACACTTCGCTTGTCAATTTGAATTAGATTTCTATAATGAAATCATACAAGTAACTCTTTGCCACTTCTTCCAAACTCATATTCTTTATTGGCTTTAGAAACCCCTCTGCAATCCACAAGTTGATGATTAGTTTAGCAACATGTATATATATTGCTAACTTTTGGAAAAGTTCCAAAATAAATAAAGCAAGCTTTGAGGTGATTAGGCAAGTAACTATAGCACAATGATGAAATTGTTTCTAGTTTTTTTTTGCCACTTCTTGATGTATCCATCGTTTTACAAACATCTTCCCATATTTCTATTAACTCATTAACAATAACTAGAAGTCCTGCAATCAAAACAACTCCCAATGGTATTCTTTCACATTGTGCACTAATTTCCCTTCCAAGGCACTCAAATTCATGGGAGGGGAAACATCCTTTTTGCAAAACATTTGTTGTAAATATTTGCCAAGTTTCATTCAAGTCTCGCAACTTCATATGATGAATTTTTCCAAATAAGTTACTACCCACCTCTTGGAATTGAGTAGTCACTAGGATTCGGCTTCCATTGAAATTATCTGGAAAAAATAGTTGGATGTCATCCCATACTTTAGGGGCCCATACGTCATCTAAGACAATTAAGTACCTCTTACCCATCAAACTTCTACGCAATTGCTCAGTTAGCTCAGCCTCACCTTTGTTGAAGATTTCACATAGTGACCGGCAAAATACAATTCAAAAGATGATTGAGCATCTCTTTCACATTATGTTCTCGAGACACAGTAGTCTATGCTTTAATGTGAAAGTGATACCTAATTTCAGGATCTTCATAAATTCTTTTGGCTGATATAGTCTTTATGCCGCCTCCCATCCCAAGGATTGCGATAACATCTCGTTTCAATGACTTTTGATCCATAAGCATTTCTATTAGTGCATCTATTTCTCCCTCAAATCCAACTATCATTATATCCTTAGTGTTTAAATCATTTGGGGAGCTAACCCCACCCATGATGTTCTCTTCTTTGAGATCATTTGTTGATGAACTAGCAATTGAACCCAAGTTGGTTTTTTTTTTTTTTGTATCAAGATCCTTACTTCAACAGCCTTGATATCTATGAGCACTTGTTGCAAGGTCTGATAAAGTTCTTGACAGATCTCAACTAAACACTCTCCTCCATTAGCTGCCAAATAAACTTGTGTTAATTTAGATCCTATTTTACTTTCTGCTTTAGTAGCTAGATCTTGTCCAACATTTCCTTAGCCTCGAGATCATTGGTTTTCTTCTCAGGCTCCGCCAGAAAAGCTTGCAGAAAGTGGAGCTTATCCCACAATGACACAATTGTTTCTCTGTCATCAAGAACCAAACATGGATTTGACTGCAAAAGTTGTTTCTCCAGTAACTCCAAAAGAGAGGTTACAACAATATAAGCCATTGAACAGGCCTGAGTGTGATATACTAGTGGTATAAGACAGAAGGCGAGATTAGAGTATAATGTAAATACAGAAGAAATAAAGAGTGATGTTAGAGGGATCGGGGAAGGAGTGAGACAATGAACAATTCAAACAATAGTAACTAAATATTTAGTAAATGGTTGTTAGCTGATAGTTGTTAGCTAATTGTGTTAATAGTTTTGATTAGTCGATAGCATTAGCTGTTAGCTGATTGCATACAAAATAATTTTCTTAAAAAACTTATCGAAACTTTAAGCAGCTTTTTGAATTTTAACATTTTGAAGCAATAATTTGTTACAAAAAAACTAATTAATCAAACACTCATATTGATTGTTTAGTCAAACAGCTAATAGTAGTCAAATAAGTCAAAATTGGCTGATAGGCTAACTATTTTACCAAACAGGGCCATAGTATTTCCTCAATTTGATTTTGGGGGTATTTGGTAAATAGCTATTAGCTGATTAGGTTAGTGGGTTTACTAGTTTCACTACAAGAAAAATCGCGAATCGCGACGGAAAAATTCCGTCGCGAATCACGTTTTGCGACGGAATATATTCCGTCGTCTATCACCTTGTCGTATTTTGATAGACGACGGAATAATTCCGTCACAAATAAGGCGACGGAAAAAGGCCTCGCAAATTTGCGACGGAAATATTTCCGTCGCAATTTGTGCGACGAAAATGATTCCAACGCTACTTCCGTCGCCATATCTTAAACGAATATTCCGTCGCCATATTATATTTCCGTCGCAAATTCCGTCGTTTTTATTATTTTTCGTCGCAATTCCGTCACATTTATTGTAACAAATATTTCGTCGCAAACTTATATTCTGTCGCAATTTCGTCGCATTTTTTGAATTATTTTTTTAAAATTTTATCTAAAATTATTATTTTTAAATAATGATGACAGTTTTTAAAATATTAATATAAAACTATAATATTATACTAGAACACTATTAATTTTAATGTGAATATACTAAAACTACAATGTTCTGAAAATTTTAAAACCTGGATAGGAAAAATATAAAATTGTGAAAAGAATAAGAATTATATTAACAAATTAAAAAAAAAAAAAAAAAAACTTGGAATCCAAAGTCTATTTGACGAGATTGCAGTCTGTAGAATGATGAGAGTTAGCTTAAGGTACTGACATAAATGGTGTGAGCTAGGACTGCCCATCAATACAATCTGCAACCACCCGTAGCACTTATGGTGATTAAGCATGGTTCAAATAACATTAAACTAAAACATACACTTTGGTATTATAATAGAGACATAATACTAAAAAAAAACATACACTTTGATAGGTTCAATACAACTGTCTTCGAAATATGATTACAAGAATAATAAAAGATACCCGCATGGCGTAGCTTAATGGTTTAGTGGGCAGTATTTAGGGTAAGAGACCAAGGTTCGAACCTCAACAGCGGCAGTGTTGGAATTATGTTCAAAGTGGCAGATTCCTTTACATCTTCCCACAAGCTCTGTCGGATCAGAGGTGGGGGGCCCTTAGGGCTGGGGATTCAGTCTTTTGGGGTAAGAATAATAAAAGATGAACAAGAGACAAATTGAACAACAATGTGGAGTGGAGAACGTCAACTGCAACATAAGCCTTAGCTTCAACCAACCAAACAATTAAACATAAACTCGACATCAGATAATTAAGCAAATGTTGACACCAAATCCAACCAGTCGGGATCCAATTTCAATTCTATGCAGACAACAACGCCTCATTATCAGAGATCAGAGGTCATCTTTCTACGTGGAGAAAATTAAAGTAGCCAAAGTGAATAGTCTTATCAAATTTTAATATTATATATAACTATAATATATGACGTAAAATATACATTGTTTTCTATCATAATATTTCGTTAAAGCATAAAATACTTTGGAAAATCCCAAATTAAGGGGTTTAGCTCCATGGAGATACAAGGTATGGTCAGTGGCCGACCCAGAAATTTTTTTCAGTGGGGGCGAAACGCATTAAAACAAAAGAGATAATTTGATAAAAATATAAAACACTTAAAAGTATAGCCATAAAAACACATCAAAACTTTATAAAACACTTAAAAGTATAGCCATAAAAACACATCAAAACTTTATAAAAAATATTCATAACAAAATATGAAACATAATTAATTTGATAAAACTATTAATATAAAAGAAGGAGTAAAATATGCATGTAGCTGGGGAAGGATTCAAACCCTGGTATATTTGAAAGATAGCACGCACACCGTGCCACCTAATCTACCCAACTTTTATTTACTTTTATTTATTTTATTGTATTTATAATAAAACTTATACATATATACATACAAGGGTTATATATGGGGTGGGGGTGGGGGTGAGGTGAGGGGGGCAGCTGCTCCCATGCTGGGTCTGCCTCTGGGTATGGTGTAGATGTTTCATTGAAATACATACCTTGATTTTCATAAATTTTTATCAAACAGAAAGATGATATATAATATCTTTTGTCACTATCTTCCATCGAACATTCAACACTTTCTTCTTCAAAAATCTCATTATTTGGCAATTAAATCTAGAAACAATATTCAAAATGAGAATTTGAAAATGCAACAAATTAATCGAATTTGCATAACCAGAAGCAAAAACTAGAATTTGTATATCACAATAAAGAATTAGAGAAAAACCTTACATCCAAGATCATCAACAAGGAATGCAGGTTGATCTTCCCTCCTCTGAATCTCATAAGTTGACATCATTTTAATTTCATATGCAGAATTCACAAGAGAAAAATAACAACTCTGATCTCTAGCACAATTGATTTCAAGATGAAAAAGAAATCTAACTCCAATAAAACTGCCTTTGAATATAAATTAATTACAAGAATCAAAATCAAAATCAAAATTGAATAATAGAGGGATGGAGAACATCTACTGACTAAACAAAGCATAAACTTTGACTTGAGAGGATCAAATTAATAAGAACATCAACTTCGTCGGGAATGCAATGTCTATATATGCTACCAACGCATCATTACAATAGAACGGAGATAATCTTTTTGCGTAAAGAAAATTCATATATATTACAGATATTTCAAAGTTACAACTGGAATATAATGACATAAAATAGAGGATTTAAAGTTTAAATAAAAGTATAATGTAATTGGGAAAATCTCAAATTGAGAAGTGTAACCCTATAAGATGCAATTAAAACACACCAAGAAAGAAGTACACCCAACACTATCTTCTTTAGAGCGGTCTTCTTCAGAGCAGTCACTATTTGGCAAGTTCAACCTGCAAACATAATTCAAAATACAACAAATTAATCTGATCTGCGGATTGAACAGAAGCCAAATTTAGCATTTGTATATCACAATAAAGAATTAGAGAGATACCTTAGTTCCGAGATCATTAACAAAAAATGCAGGTAGTTGCTTCATCATTTTCATCGATTTGAATGCTACATTGCAGAATTTCACAAGAGAAGAATAACAACTCTCTAGCACAATTGATTTCAATGTTTCAATGTTGGCAAAATCAATTGGAACTTGTTTTAATTCCCAGCAATATTTCAGGACTAATTTCTCCAAAATAGGAAAATGATTAGCACTTGCATTCCAACATGTGAAATCTAAACGTGAAATGAGAAGCAACTTTAATTTTTTAAATCCCATCTCTGTTTGTTCCCACTTTGAGCCGCAAAAGGCAAAATCCTTCAATTTGAGAGTCTCCAAGTTGGGCAACTTCCCAACAATGTATATCTCCTTCCATGGCACATAAGTATAACGGAGTGTCAACTGTTTAAGATTTGGAGGAAAAGAAGTAGGAAGATAAAGCGTTCTACCCTTCCTATTTCAACCTTCAATTTCTCAAGTAGATGTAAATGAACAAGGCCCTCAAGACAACCATGCACCAACTCACCTTCAAATATAAATCCCTAGCTCCTTCAATTGTGGAACCATTTTAAAATTTTTATTTTGGTCTGAGCTACCAACTTTCAACCAATAAAGAGTTTGCAAATTTTCTTGAATCAAGCTTGGGTAAACACTGTGAATATCTTTTTTCAAGATGCAAGTGCCTCAATTGTAACAAATCTAAAATATTACTTGGTAGTTGCAAACGACACCCTCCCATCCATGAAGAAACAACGAGAGTTTGCAAATTTTGAAGCTTGGAGAATCTAAAGTTGTAAAGAGAACCTATGGTGCTTAAAGCCAAGTATCTCAAATGAATTAAATCCACTATTCCACTAGGTATGCCATGAGAGTATTTAAGTAAAGATAAATCCAATACTCTTAGCAGTTTCAAACATGGGTACACCAATCTGAATCTTGAAGGATAGAAATCTCTTCCAAAGTATAGAATAGAATGGATTTCATCGGAAGTGTGATTCTCATAATTGCTTGAGTGATCGGCCAATAACTTGATTGACAGCTTATCCAACGACAAACTTGTAGAGCATGTTTTTCATTGAGAAGAGACATAATGTTCTTCTTTGTAGCTTCTCTCACACACACCTCATGCACTCTATCATGAATTTTACATCTCTTAATCTTGCATCAACACTTCGCTTGTCAATTTGAACTAGATTTCTATTAATCAGATCATACAAGTAACTTTTTGCCACTTCTTCCAAACTCTTATTTCTTTCTGACTTTAGAAATCCCTCTGCAACCCATAAGTTAATTAGTTTCTCAACGGGAATACTGCTATCTTCAGGGAAAGCTCCAAAATAAAGAAAGCAAGCTTTAAGGTGATTTGGCAAGTAATTGTAACACAAAAATGTAATCACTTCCAAATTGTTGCGAACAAAGTAAGGCCTTTCTGTTTTGGTCAAAGTTTGAAAAACACCTTTCCATATTTCTAATGACTCCTTAACGGTAGCCAGAAATCCAGCAATCAAGACAACTGCCAGGGGTATTCCCCTGCATAGTCTACTAATACTTCTTCCAAGTGAACACAAATTCAACGGAGTGATAACTATTCCCAAACACCTTTCTTTCAATTATTTCCCAACATTCATCATTTGTTAGGAACTTTAGATATAAAATGTTTTTTGGATAAGTATGTACCCCACACCTTCAATTCGAGAAGTTATTAGAATCCGACTTCCATTGAAAATTATTTGGAAAACATAATTGGATGTCATCCCATGCTTTAATAGTCCACACATCATCTAAGACAATTAAATACCTTTTACCCCATCAAACTTTGGCGTAATTGCTGCTTGCTACGCTCATCCTCACATTTGTTGGAGATTTCACTAGTGTCCGGCAAAATACAAATCCAAAAGATGAATAATCATCTCTTTTACGTTATGTTCTTTCGACACAACAGTCCATGCTCGGAATGTCAAAGTGATACTTAATTTCAGGATGGCTTCATAACTAGTTTGGCTAATGTAGGTCTTCCCTTGGCGCCAATCCCACAGATTGCGACAACTTCTCGTTTCATTGACCACTCTTCTTGTGAGCATGGACCATAACTTCCTCTGCTGTCCCTTCTCAAATCCAACTATGGGTGTATCCTCAGAGGATTAAATCACTTGGGGAGCTACACACGCAACCATGATGTTCTCTTTCCTTGAAAATCATTTGTTGATGAACTAAAATAAGTTTGGCTTTTAGCATCAGGATCCTTACTCAATTGCCTTAATATCTTTGAGTACTTGTTGCAAGGTCTTATAAAGCTGTTGACAAGCCTCCTCAACTAAACACTGATTCCTCCATTAGAATTAGCATTAGCTGCCAAATAAACTAACCTTAGTTTAGATCCTATTTGACCTTCTGCTTTAGTAGCTACATCTTGGATCTCAGTTTCCAACTTTTCTTTAGCTTCGGGATCTTTGTTTTTCAGCTCAGATTCCTCCAAAAATGCTTGCAGAAAATGGAGCTTTTCCCTCAATGACCAATCTTTTCTGTATCATCAAGAACCAACACTTGTTTTGGGTTGCAAAAGCTGCTGCTCCACTAACTCCAAAAGGGAGCTTACAACAACAAAAGCCGCCATTCAACAACTCGATCAATCTAGTACTGTATGTTTCTGAAACTAACTCAATCAGATAGATCAAAGTGACACATGCAAATTAATTAAAGTAAACATTTTATTAAAGCCATGCTATATAAAAACAACAAATTCAGGCAGCAGACAGAATGACAAGTGAGTTATGCTATACTAACAAAGTAAATGAATACAACATACCTGGCGGAAACGATGAATAGATGGTCTGAGGTATAGTAGGAGGTGTTTTCAAAATGAAGAGTAACTTCATCATGATCTGCAATTGCTATGGATGGCAGATCAGTATATGGAATCTGCATAATGGAATGGAATATGCCATCATTATAATTTCATTTTTAAAATAGCAATTGGAAGCAGGACTGCGCAATCCAAGTCATATTTAATCTTAATTTCCAGGCATAGTCACCATTAAAATATAACAAATGCCAACAACTGTCATCAGGCTGTCTTGCACTTGTATTCAATAAAATATATATTGAGGTATAATGTAACTTTTGGCCCTTATGGATTTTTAATCTTTTGTTTTAAAGCCAGGAATAAATTATAATTATCTTATGCTAAAATGCTAAATTGCCAACTACCATATCATGGGACTATACTGATAACTAATAAATTTTCAACCTTGGATCAAATGGTCTATACGTACAAAGCCTTCAATAATCGAATATAAATAACGGGTGAGGGAACATGCAATGTGATTTGAGTTTAGAATGTTGTGAGAACTGCTCCTAGGAGAGAAAAAAATGTAATAACATTTTCGTAAATAATTTGAAATTTAAAATTTAATTAACAACACTATAAAATGCTAAATTAAAAATTTGAAACCAATCAATCAAAAAATTTAAATCATAAGCCAAACAAACAAACAATATAATGAAACAAACAAATAAAAACCATAAACGCGGTAAAAAGTGAACAATTTCACTACAGCTTGATGATAGGGAGTACATCACACTTGAAGAGGTCGCCAGAAAAGCCCCCGCCGAGAGGGGTGTGTTAGTTGCAGAGTTAGAGATCCCTGCTGGGAAGCTGAATCTCGCAGTCCAGAGCTTGGGAGGAGATGCTGGGAATGATGACGATGAGGACCAAGAAGAGGAAGAAGGTGGAGAAGAAGTCGCGGAAGCTGAAGAGAGCAACTCTGAGAGTGAAGAAAACCTAAGGAGGAAGGAGGCTAGAACCAAGAGGGAGCATGACACACGAGGAGCGTGTGGTCACCCTTCTTCATCAGCAGAACCGGATGGTAGAGGAAGGTTTTGCTTACATGAAGACGCAGTTCGTCGCCGTTAACCAGAAGTTGGATCAGTTAGAGGCCGGTTCTAGCCGAGGTAGGGCCGATGAAGACTCAGACGAAGATGTCGAGGAGTCTGAGAGCGAGTTCTTCCTAGATCGGAGATAGGGTAACGCTCGTTAACCTTTTCCTCCGTTTGTGTTGTCGTTTTGTTTTGTCGTTGTTGCTGTTTTTGGTTGTTGCTCGTGCTTATCTTGTTTGATAGATGTGGTTGGAAGTAGTTAGTGTAGTGGGGTGCTTTGTTAGAATCTAGATGTTTTGAGCTCTAGTGTTGTTTAGAAGGTTTTTGGTTGTCGTGTCTTGGCCTTAGTGGTTGTGATGCTCAAGGAATTTCTCTTGTGATCTCTTTAAATCCTTGCAATGTTTTGACTCACTGTCAATTTTACACCTTTTGAATTCTTGAAGTTTGGTCAAAAGATGTTCTTGCTTCCCTTTGTCACATTCTTGATTCATGTTGCCCGTTTTGTTTGAACTCGTCGTGCCAAGCTTCGGGACGAAGCTTCTTGTTATGGGGAGAGGATGTGACACCCCATAAATCCAAACTCTAGTTAAAGATTAATTAGAGAATTAATCCTAGTCTTCTTGTTAATTTATTCCCTAAAATCCTGAAAATTCAATACTCGGAGGACTAGAATTTGACTAGTCAACCAAGGTCAAAGAGTTGTACCTTATGCTTATTGGTTTGTTCCATTGTTCCCTTATTCTTCTAACATTAGTAAAGGCAAAGGTGTCTTTCTATCTAAAGTTTGTGCTTCAAGCTAACCTAGCAACATATCTTCATTTCATCCACCAACACTCTAAACACAAAACTCTACCCTTCTCTCTAAGAATTTGGTAGCTTCTTCTCCAAGCCAAAATTTGGCATCCTAAATCTTACAAGTTTGTCTTCCAAGATTCATGACTTTCCTAATCTTGAACATAGGGGGGGGGGGGGGGTAAGAATCCTTGATCTTTGGTGTTTTTAGCATCTTTTTAGATGTTTTTTTCTAAAAATAGAATCTTTTTTGTCTTTGGTATGTTTAATGAAGTTGGTGTTGAAGAAGAGCTTTTAGGAGAAAGCTTCTAAGGGTGAGAAAGTAAAGTGTTAGGCTACAAAGGTAACCCATGCCCTTACAAAACCCTATTTTCTTACTTATATGATGATTTCTTGGCTTCTACTTGTGATCTTGTGATGAAATGTGAGATTTGATGGCATTGTTTTGTGGTAATGCATTATGCATGTTTAGAGCTTGTTCTTAGGGTTCTTGTATGTCATTTCTTGGCTATTTCTTGGGTTCAAGTCATATTGTTGTATTGTGTGAGATTTTGGTGTTTTGGACTTGAATTTGGACTTGTTGTTGAAATCCCCGAAGGGATTATTTGGTGTTCAGGTTGGTACCCGCGGGCGGAATGGTGGGCAGAGCTCCACCCGCCGCCCCACCCTCGGGAACGAGTATTGTGGGCATTGGTACCCGCGGGCGGAACCACGAGCGGAGGTCTACCCGTGGCCCCACCCGCGGGGAACATGTATGGGTTGTTAGCGGGGATTTGTTCCCCGTGATTCTTTTGACTTGGTATTGATGTTTTGACCTCCGATGTTGTTTTATTGGACTATTTGAGTGTCTTCTTGATGTTTTGTATGTCTAGAATGGTATGTTAGGAATCCATGTAGGATTTGGTGTCTTGAATCGTGCTAAGTGTCCAACTTTGTGATTCGTTGGACTATTGTGAGTCTTGTATGTTCTATGGAACTACTTTTGATTTACCCGTTTGATAAGCATGCTAGTTTGACGTTGAAATGCTAGTGTATGCGGTTTGTCCTTTCCTATTGAGATTGGCAACTTGTGGTGACCATCGTTTGGTGTCGGGTTGTAATCCTTTCTTGTTGAGTATGGTTTCATATCTTTGTTGTGATCCATTGATTGATTCCTGTGATATGAACGTATGTAATCGTTATACCTTGATGCATGATTAAGGTTTATGGGACCTTAGTCTTCTTGGTACTAATGCGGTCCTCGTGTGGCCATGATTGAGATTGATAGTGTGACCTGAGCATAGGCTCATATGTTGGCGGTTGTGTGATATGAATCGTACCCTCGTGTACTGATATGTTGGCGGTTGTTGGAGGGGGACGACGGTCCTCGGAGGCATAAGGTTGGACTCAGAACTACAGGGTGGCACTCGGAGGTAATGGTTAGAACTGAAATAAGGCCGAGGGTAGCCATAAGGTTGAAACAGGGCATAAGGTTGGAACTGTGAAACTTGTGACATGTAGTTGTCACTGTGGCATGTAGTTTCCAATGTGTGAATGTGTAATCTTTGCTAATGAGCATGTCTTGATGTATTCTACTTTGTGATCAGTAGAATACATCTCGAGTTGTATTGTTTACTGTTGTTATTCTTGTCTTGTTGATGTCATGAGATGTTGATTTCCCCTTTTCCTTTGAGAGTGAGAATGAGTCTTTGAAGTTGACTTCTCTCTATGACTTTTGAAATGATATATATGTATACCATTTCAAAAATGGTTTTGACTTATACTATCTATATATGCTATTTAACGCGTATTGAAACCAGCAATGTTCGCTGACCGGGTGTCATCCCCTATCTTTATGTTGCTTTACAGGTTTTGAGTAGCATTTTGGAGGCCGCTAGCAGTTCGTCTAGTTAGTTAGCTTGCCATATGACACTGTTTTTCTGTTAGACTTTTGGTCGCGTTTAGAGCCCTAGCGAGATATTTTATATAGCATATTGCGTATCTCTATTTGAATGTAGTATGTGCATTATAGTGATGAGCGTGAAGTTCAACTTCGCAAACGAACTCATCTCCTCAATCTAAAGATAAAAAGGTGTATATTAGGCATAGTCATTGGCAATTAGACAATCTTCGATACAAGATCTGTTATGTATTAATAGTCAGACATTTCCACCTATACTGAATTATCAACTCGAATTGCATTTTTAGATTTCTTATCTGAATCACAAAGTTAGATATATTCCCTCATTATCTATAAGGCTCTTAATTTAGTTATAATGTATTAAACGTATATGTATGTACACACATTGGCAAACTTCCATTGCCACGGGGCTGTTAAGTCGAAGCCAGATAACTGACTTGCACGAGAGTTTCACAGTTCCAACCTTATGCCGGTGTTTTACGTCCATATTGGATGGCTACCCCTCGGCGCCCTAGTAATACGAGTTTTTCTATAGCCCAGAGTACCTCTCGATGCAACATAACTGTAAGTTATATGTGCAAACCTTATTGGCCTCCGCCGAAAGGCATCAAAATCGTACCCCCCTCCCTCCAACAACCCGCCCCACCAGAGATATACATACAGCTCGGCAGGGGTTAGCGGTTGCATGATCTTATACAGACACGGATGGCGTCCTAAGTAGGGTTTATTCGTATGGGCCTCGTATGCTTAAACACGCTCCTTGCACCACGGCCCAGCGTTACAGCACCCTGAGAGTGCTCCTCAATCACGTTCGGTCCAACAACAGGACGTAGAGTTTTTGCGTAAGGGTCCAAGAAGACTAAGTCCCATAAACCTTATATATATTAAATTGACCGGGTAGATTATGTGTACTGTTATAAATTAATGGTTGGATAAAGATTTTGTTTACATACGATTCATATCACTAAGGATACAATTTCAGCGAGTTAATGGATACAACTAAAGATAATATCGAAAACCATACTCTAGAGCAAGATAAGGTATTTATTCATCACCCGACACCAAACGATCGGTCACTCACAATTTATCGCCAATCATCATCATGATAGAATACTAGGAAAAATTCCGTCCTTATACCACTAAGATTTCAAATCGTTCACATGATAACTCAGACTTGTGTTAATACAAGACGAGAGTATATAATACATAAAGTAGTTCCATAGATATATTTTAATAGACAGTTGATGTGACATCACAATATGTTATGTCTAACGAATCACATTCTCATGATTGTGATATAATTAGCATCGACTCAAAGCTCATAATTCATACTGATGTATTTACCGAACAAGGTTAATCCTTTCTTAATAAGGACATACACAAACATCAAGAGGACACTCAAATAAGTTACCATAATAAAGCACAGACATCAGGAGTCAAAACATCAAATAACCACAGTACAAAAGAATCACGAGGGAACCAAATCCCCGCTAACCAATTATCCTATGTAATTTAGCAACTGTTCCCCGCGGGCTGGGGCCACGGGTAGACCTGCCCGCTCGTGGGTTCCAGCCGCAGCGGTACCAATGTCCCACAATACTCGTTCCCTCGAGGGTAGGATAGGCGGCGGGTGGAGCTCTTTGCCCACCATTCCGCCCGCGTAGGGTACCAACCTGAACATACCATAACATAAATCCCTTCGGGGATTTCAACAAACAAAGTCCAAATTCCATGAGTCATAAACAACCAAAAATCCTCACACAATTATCAAACTTAATATGGATTATTCCTTGAAACTCTCCACAAGGAAATACCAAGAAATGACATTACAAGGGAAACCATAAGAACAAAGCTCTAATACATAGTCAATA
>VALG01002607.1:0-17952 GCA_009835305.1 Ipomoea purpurea
GGGAACATTAAGTAATTAGTCATTGCAGTTTTTTTTTTTTTTTTAATGTATTAATTTGAACTATAATATGTATGTAGTCTTACATTCAAGCGCATATTCTCTGAATCCTGGCTGCCAAGTCTTGTAGAGGTCCCTCGGAATGTCTCCATATGCCAGAGTACATAGATCCGCAATCAGTGACATTTTCAGTGTTTGCCAGTCCAACTTAAAGGTACTTTATATCAACTTTTTGCAATTTCACATACAAGGAGTGACACTCGCCTTAAGGTAACCACTGAATGTTTCAATCTGGTCAGAAAAGTTAGTTTAGTGTTGATAATGCTATTTAGTCAATAGATAAGGTAAATGTAAGAATGTCAAGTTTTTTTTTTTTTTTTTTTTTTTTTTTTTTTTTTTTTTTTTTTTTTTTTTTTTATCAAAATTCCAATAAGTGTGGCAGTTTGCCATATTTGTCCTTCTCTGAACAATCAGATGTGTAACTCCTTGTTGTCAATGACATGTACTTTACGTTCTTTAACATTGGAAAGCAAGGAAGAACGTACGTGACATGGCGATCGACTGCGAAAAAATATCTAAATTCCAATTCAAAGTTAAACAAGCAATGTAGTATTTTTTTGGACATGATAGAAGTCAAATTGGAACATTGGGTAATAAAACTTACCAGATCTGCATCACTGATGTCTAGGTTCCCGAAGCTAGTTATTTCATAGCTCAATCTCTCATTGAAATTCTTCATTTTTATGTCAGTTGGGAGATCCTTCATCCACTGGTCATTGGGATCTAATTTGAAGGCTGCATACACAAATGCAGGAATGAGTAGTCAATTAATCCAAATAATATTTGTTGAAAATGTTAAAGTTATACATACGAGAATTATATATATATCACTTCCAGATTGCACAACTATAGTTTCCATAATTGGCATAACATATATTGTCCAATAATTTCATAACTATAATTTCATAATTGCATATCTACAATTCATAATTGTAATACTATAGTTCCCATAAATTGCCATAACTATAATTCCAGATTGACAAAACTATAACAGGGGTTCAGGTACACATCCAGAACTGAATAACTACATATCCATAATCAAAAACTATATATTCATTAATTGTGAACACTTACATGTACTATAGGGTCGAGAAGTAGACCCGCTTTGTCTCCCCAACCACACGGGGCATGTTTAGCAATGTAAAACGTAGGGACAGACATCTAGGAAGCTGCTCAGTAGCTCACCATTGCACAGAGTTGCAAAATCATCCCTTGACAAGTAGTAATCACATATTTGAACAATGGTATCTCTACAATACAGTAAAATAAATAAATATAAGAACATAAATTAATGAAAAATTTAAGTAAATAAGGTGGATGGAACATACCAATCCCGGGTGCTCACTTGAGGCTTCCAAAAATGCGTAGTTTGAAAACAACCTTTTCTTTGGGAGTTGCATTATGATGGAGCCTCTGTTCTTAGTCCAATAATGGGTGACCTCAAATAAAGTGGGATGTTTCTGAATTTGCGCACAGGTCTCTTTCTCACAGTAACATCCTAAACATCAGATTCACTTTCTTCCATAGCTCTATTGTTCCATAAAAAAACATAGGCAGTTCATAACCTCACAAGTATAATTCCAGAATTGTATAACTACATTTCCATAAATCTATAACTATATGTCATAATTTGAGAAATACATATCCATAATTGTAACATCAATGTCAATAGTTTGAATAGAATATATTCAATAATAATCAAACTTAATATTCATAATTATTGACGAATTGAAAACCATATTCATAGTTTAAAATCTGCATAAGAAAGCAGTAACCTACTTATCAAATTCATCAATCTCAGCAGCAGCTTGGGCAGCAGGGTAGTAGGGGTGGTGGATTTTTCGAATGGCACTCTGATTAGTAATGGAGCTGCTTCCTTCTCCGTTTGAGGTTGATACTCCTGCACTCCTCACAATGTTATCCACCAGGGTGTCCAAAGGCTGCTGTTGAGATGGTGGTGGGGTTTGGTGTAGAGCGTCCAAGTAGCTCAAACAATGGGGGGTTTTCTATTTCCATTTCTTTTCTGGTTTTTTCAAAAGCCGCTACCAAAGAATCAACTGCTGATGTGAAGCTTTCACTTCCAAAGAAGATGTCATCCAACTGCGAGGCAGTTGGGCTAGAGTCGGTTGAATTGTGCTTGCAGCACTCAACATTGTTGATATTCCTAAAAAAAGCCCTCTTCATGTGTCAACCGGGCCCCTTGCTTGCAATGTCAGACATGACCTGACCGAACTCAAGGACATCTGCTGTAAGCCGTTGAAGCACATGTGTTACTCGGTCAATATTAGTCAGAGCACAGATGGAGCTGGAATAGATGGTGTAGCAACAGGGCTGCACACTGGCCTTGGTATTACAGCAGGGGGAGGTGCAGGTTGGGGTGATGATGTAGATGCAATGGCAATAGGTCTCTGAAATCGAGGGATAACTTTGCCCTTACCAAAACCCCTGATTTTATCTCAGCTGATACTCGCTTTCGTACAAGCATTTTTGTCCAAGCTTTGATTGCCGGGAATGTTCGATTGACAGTCGGTGCCTCTGAATCTACTCGGTCAAAGTAGAAGAGCTTCAAGAATTACAGAAGAGTATGTTAAGGAATTGAATAACTCATATTAGAATTGTATGGATATCACATTCTTATTTGCATAATTATAATTCCATAATTATAAAACTACATATCCAGAATTGCATAACTATAATTCCATAATTGCATGATAATAGTTCCATAATTGGATGACTATAATTCATAAATCTAAAACCCACACTCTAATTGCATAACTATAATTCATAATTGTAAAACTATTATTCCATAATTGCAAAATCACAATTCCACAATTACAAATACACTCCATAAGGCATAACACACATAAGAATTGCATAACTATGATTCCATAATTGCATGAATATAATTCCATAATTCAAAACTACACATTCATAATTGATAACTATAATTCTTAATTGTAAAACAATATTCCATAATTTCAAAACCATATTCCACAATACAAACGACACATCCATAGGGCATAACCACACATCCAGAATTGAATATCTACATTACATAATTGCATAAATATAATTTCATAATTAGAACAGTTTATGTATAAATGGGATCTTACCAGGATGAATACCATTGGACCCAAAGGATCTGGTAGGAGAGTCTTTGTAAATGTCATATGAATCAATGAAAGACCTGTACGTGTACTTGCACCAATTAAGTCTTGAGATTGCCGGATGTTGAGCAATGACTTGAGACTCGATAGTTGGCATATCTTCCAGTATTTCCCCGAGCAGAGATGAGACAGCAAACACACAAAGTCTCTCTTGAAGGCATCTCATGGTCACCTCTCCTGATTATTTCATCAGGCATCTTTGTTGTTATGGGTGACCCTGACTTGACATTCCATCTTTTCCTCCACTCAGTCAGGACCTTATTATATGCAGCGTAAAATTTTCCTCACACTTTGTACCTTCCTCAACATCTCTTTCCCCGGGGAGTCCCAAGATGTATTGAACATCCTCTTCACCGACATGTAGATGGTTACCATCCAATATGAAGTTTGATTTGAAACATCAAACCTTTGCAGAAGATACTTAACAAGTTGTGAGTAATTGCTTGAGAATTGTAGGTGCAGCAGCCCTCCAAAACCCATATCAACCACAGCTCCTTTTGGTCATGTGTTAGACGTTGGACAATCATACATTTGCTGAGACCCATTCGTGTACTGAAGTAATCCACATCAGGGTCCCGTTACTTTCTCTCGCTTTGGTGGTGGTGCCCTCTTTCTTTTCATAGCTGCTGGTTGTTGCCTTATCGAAGGCTCTGCTTGATCTTCCTAGGCAGGGGTGAGTTGAGCAGCTTGTGAGCTCAATACTGCTCGGTTTGTTGTCTCTTTTTTACAGACTTCACAAATTGACCAAGCATAGTCATCTGCACACTTGACTCATCAATTTCTGCAAATAAAACATCAAGTGAGGTTCACAGGTACTATTATCCAAAACTTCATAACTACAATCATAAACACACAACTATACTTCCAGATTGTAAAACTACCAATTCATAATCTCATAAGTATACCACAAGGCAAGTTATGCTAAAAAGGATTTGAACTGCAGTTTGGTGCACAGAGTAAGGTTACAGGAGTCATACATCCAAAACTTCTATCTCACACATTCCAAAAGCGCACACATATCCAAATTGTCAATACAGTTAATAATATTACCACAAGGCAATTATTGTAAAAAGGCATGATGCAGTTTGTGCACAGAGTAAGGGTTACAGGGACTTCATCCAAACATTATTATCTCAATGTCCATAAACGCACAGACTATACTTCCGAAAATTGTACAACTACAGTCCAGTAGTATACCCAAGGCAAATTATGCTAAAAAGGCCATGAATGCAGTTTGGTGCACAGGTAAGGTTAACAGAGTACTACATTCAAAAACTCTATATCTACAAATTCCATAAAGCACAAATATACTTTCCAAAATTGTACAACTACAGTTCCATAAACTTATAAATATACTCATACCCCATAATCATAACCATACATGTTAATAATCAAATAAACTAACATTCATACAAGATTAAACAGTCTAAAACCCTAGTTTAAATTTCATAAACATATACTGAAATAATGATTGCTTGTGTAAATGCATCATGTATCAATGTAAAATGCATTTATGCTAGTATTGGATGAAGATGAGCTCTGGTTTACAGAAGGAAGTGCAGTTGAATATGTGATGATCGGACGCCGACGACAATAGCGATGAGAGTGTGTGTGAACCTAGAAAATGCTGAAGAAATGGTAAGAAAATGGAGATTATCGAAGCATATGGGGAGGGTATCGTGTTGGAGAAGAAAGGAAATGCGGAAGTGAAATGCAATGGGAGAGGAACAAGGTTTTATATTTTAAAAAAAAATAAATCTGATTGGTGGAGTGAAACGGTGCCACTAACGGCACGTTACTCCCTAACGACGTCGTGTGTATCCGGATGCACCAAAAATGGTGCATACGGATGCACAACATAACGATTGCAAAAAACGTGCAACCTACTGACTCCATTGCTTGAAACTTCTGTCGAGAACCACCACAAATAATTGTATAGAAGCTAGAAGATAAAAATGCAATCTTACCATAATTAAAATACCTATAACCAAAGAAGATATATGCATAAAATATTAAAAAGATTTAAAAAGCATTCATATTTACAATAAAACCCATGTTAATTAATGATCTGAAAAAAAAAAAAAAAAGTGAAGAAAAAATCACAATCGTTAAAATGTCAGGAATGGACAATTCAGATGTGTTCTTCGTTCTCATCTAAGGAAGAATTTTTATGTCAAAGGCCTTATGGTCAAGTGGCATAAATTGTGATTCTCTCAAATGGGAAGTTTTGGGTTCAAACCTTAATAGATGCATGCACTTTAGTGCAATGTTTTAATACATTTTATCGAGTTGAAGCATGCAATCCGAACTAAGGACCGGTTTTTGGGTTAGCTCACTCTCCGACCCTTTGTCCCGTCCATTGGTAGCACGTACATGTGTCGCCCAAGGGGCATGATGACTTATCCTCACCTTCCTCTGGCGCTCCGACCCTTTGTCTCAGCCGTTGTAGCACATGTGTCGCCCAAGGGGCATGATGACTTATTGTAGCACATGTGTTGCCCAAGAGGCAAGATTACTTATCCTCACCTTCCTCTGGGTTTCATCGGCCGTCTGTTCAGGGTTCCAAACTTAATGATAGTAGGAAATGACAGAACGGAGTGACTGATGACCAACACTTATAGCAATTTCGGCTTCATGCAGACGAGTTGCAGCATGCAATCTGAACTAATAAGCGGGGGTTTTTGAGGTTAGCTCACTCCGACCCTTTGTCCTGTCCATTATAACATGTGTGTCGCCCAAGGGACATGATGACTTATCCTCACCTTCTCTTGGCTTATCACGGGCAATTTGTTCAGGTTCCAGACTTAATGATGGTGGAGAATGATGGGTATTCGACGGAACGGAGTGACAGCGAGCGTAGTGAATTGAAGTTCACATAGCGGAGTTTAACAATTATTCAGGTTACGTTTTACCTAGTTTGTTATGTAATGTAGAGTGGGTCAGGGCGTGGCCGACGCAGCACCCACGTCGTACGATGGATGGATACGATAATTTTGACATTTGTAACGTACCATGCGGGTTGCATGCATATAAATATGATGCTTGCCGAATTACCTAAATCTTGTTCTTTCGGCCATTTATTTTTTATTGTTGTTGATTTATCTCAACAATGATTATAACTTTGTGAATAGACCAACAACAACGAGAGAGTTTTTCGTCGATAGGGAGATGGCAAATTAAAGGTTTTCTTGGTGGGGCTGAACGTTATGTCATTATATGGAACATTATATATATCTATGAGCTAGGAATTGAAGGATTATTCTGAGATGGAGACAATGGTGGGCATTGCAAAGAGAATGTAGCCATAAATACAAGCTTAAAGCTTCTTGAACTATATAAACTGCATAAAAAAGGTGAAAATTAAAGAAGATCCACCACCACATTGATGCACATGATAATGTATATCTGCAACTTAGACTGTCTGATTAGTCTACAAATGATCTCCAACAAGTATATATATTTCCATAGTTTATAATACATCATCAAGTTTTAAGAAATCATGATTACAAAACTAAGAGAAATAGAATGATTCTCTCGATCGAGAGAAGTATATAGTTGAAGAATCTTTCGTAGATAAATGTCGAGTATATATGTATAGTAGAGCCTCCCTCCTTGCTGGGTGGGAAATGAAACCTTTCTTATGTGTGCAGGACTTTAGGATCGACGACGATAATTGAAGGACCCTTTTGGTTCGATATTTTATTTCCCTAGGTACTTTAAAATTAAAGATCGATCGCTCACCATAAGTAGTTAACTGGTATTTTAGATTTTTCCCTTTGTTGATATGGTATTTCCAGTTTCTCCTGTCTCAATGATCCAAGAAAAAAGATGATTACTATGATTGCTAAGTTCATCAAGAAGCTTATTAGTCACAAAAATGATGAATCTGAGAATCCAATTAACTGTTTAAATTCCAATCAAAGATGTAAAGGAGGTGCATGGCAGCTAACTTAATTTAGTGTACAATGTGTATCTAATAAGTACACCAACATTAACTTATCTGTACGGTCCAAAAGCAACTACAAGGTCCCACAAACGTACTCCAATTAATCTCCTTCATAATCATTTTTATTTTATATTTTGTTTCCATGTTTTTTTATATATGACAATTCTAGTATAAACTATATATTATAGTAGAAGATAAGAACATTGATAAAAACTTGTAAATAAAGTTTGAGAGTAATTGGATGAAGTATGGAATAATTAACTTGAATCACGTTGAGTGTTTGGGAGTTCTGAGTATTGTATTAAGTTTTGATGATTGCAAAAGTCTTTCTAGTAAAAGAACTTAGATGGCGAGCGTATGACTGTGGCTTTCTTAAATGAAGCGAGGTCACAAATTCAAATTTCAGTGGGAAAATGGACCAACTCAAATGATGGAAATAATTCATTTTTCACAGACTAAAAGTGACTGATGAATTGGGCTACTCGAAAATTTTAAATGTTTGTAAGATGGTAGGGAGGCTAAAAAGAATTAGCTAAAATTAAATCCTCAAAAGATGAGGTATTACATACCTTCATACCATGTAGGGCGTATACCCCACCAATGTATGAGATTATATAGATCGCGCTAATATATATATAGAATATATATATTATTATACACTTATGATAATAATATGTATAATATTTGTGATGTAGATATCTTAGATGTAAAATCTATCATACATCCACCTTTAGAAGTTCCAACTTCTGCATGGTGGCACTACCAATTTTGAAACCATAAACAAAAGGGAGCTAGGTGATGATAAAGAAAAAGGCATGCTCTATATAGTTCAAAACTAAAAAGAAAAGAAACAATAGAGCCAGTTTTCTGCCATGAAAGATAAAGAGAGAAAACAAAAGCATAAAGAACACACACACACACTTAACACTATAAATCCAAGACTGCCATTTTTGTTGGCATTGAGAAAGAGCTTAGAATTCTAAATGAGTCTTCAGTCAGGACCATAAAGCCAGTGTTTTGGTGGGCGGTGTGGGGGGGGGGGGGGGGGGATATATGTTGTATACCTTTTGCTCCTTTTTTCCCTATCAATTTTGCTTTTCATGATACTGCTTGCTAATTCGTAGTTTTTGAGCTGTTGGCTGTTAACCCTTCTCTACATAATCTCGTTATAACTTAAGGGAATAATGTTTATGTAATTTAATGCGTTAAAATGCTTGTGGGAAGTAATTTAAAAAAGTCTTGTTTTAGCCTAATAAGTCAGGACAGGTGAGGCACAGCTTCATCTACAGATGGACGGCCGCCAGTAGTGGGGCAGTCGGGGCAGCTGCCACCTCACTCCTTAGGATGTTAAGTGTGTAGTGGTTGTAGTAGAGGTCAAGGAAGGTTGAATTCCCTCTGATTAATGTCTTCTTTTTTCGAAAATATATCATTTATTTTATCTTTCGCCCCCCGACTCGATGAATTTCTGGTTATATTGAAACTAAGCATGGCCATGTTTAAAATTTCCTGGTGGAGTAAATGTTTGTGTAAAAGTCTCTATCCACATGCCGAGGTTTAACATTGTGAAGTGATTCCCACAGCATTTACGCATTAAAATTTGCATACCATTGATTCCTTAGTTATTAAGGATTATGAGAGATCAGGGTTAACGCAAGCTGTTAATAACACTACGTTATTAGGGCAAGCAATGCATAAAGCAATCGAGACGAAGCTCAGAATGCATTTACAAGGCTACATGTGTTAGGATGTGAAGCAAGTGAAGCAGACATATATATAGGAGAATACTCCGAACATATATCCCCCCCCAGAACAAAACTGTCCTCCCTCCCCCTCCCCACCTGTCCCAGACTTCACGAAGCTCTGCTTCATGTCTGCATGACAAATCCAGTACACTTTATGATATCCTAAGATGCTCTCAGCTCCAATGCAAGAAAAATGGCAGTTCTGTGAAGACCACACCATGTAATACGTAAGTAAGTGTGTTGTGTGTGTTAGTCTTATGCTTTGTTGATTCTACCTCTGTACTTCATACATAAATAAATTCTTTCTATGTCAGAATTAACAGGGCACTCCCATATATATGGATTCCTTTCTTTCTTTTGGTTTTATTTCTGTCGGTGATATATGACTGCATGCCTTTTTCTTACATCACCTAGCTCCTTTTGTTTAATTTTTAAACTTGTATGCCCGATGCAAGTGACATTCCTTAAAGTGGGGTGAATGTGTATGCTAGAGTTATTAACTGGAACATATTGTATATGCGCAGTCAAACGATGACTTGAAATTAATCTGTTTGGTCCTTTCACTTATTAAAGATATTATTAATAAAGGAATCAACATGATAGAGAGATGTAGGGAAACAACAGCCAAAAAAAAAAAAACAAAAGATGCTTAGCTTCTCAAGGATGTTGTTTCAAGAACCCTTTATTCAATCCCACTCAGATTCTTCTCCAGCAGCTTTAGTTTTCATCAAACATCAGATTAATCTTAAACCCCATCCAAGGATTCTGGGCCATCCCTTAGCTTCTTACAACATATATATAAACCTCAAATCTTGTATATATATATATATCTACAGGAAGTTAAACAACCTCATATCCACTTCTTCTATGCCTCTTGAATCCCACAGATTAGAAACAAACAATAATGCAGGTTGTCAGTACAAACAAGGCCTTTCTGCTCCTCTTCATCTATATAGGATTGTTATTAGCAGTTCATCATGTTGAGGAAGCTTCTGCAATCAGAGTTGTGAGATCATCAGACTGCAGACAAGAAGATTGTTTGCAGATGATGATGTTCAAGAGTTGGCATCATAGGAGTCTGCTAAAGCAGGAAGATAATCAGGCTCTAACAGGCTTGAACAACACAGAAAAGCAGCAGAAAGAGCCTGCAAACAGAACATTCGATCCAAACCGGGCAAGCGAAAGGAGGGTTCGAAAAGGTTCAGACCCCATCCACAACAAATCCTGACAATCTGACATGAATTGAAGGGCTTCATTGCAGATGGAGAAGCAAAACAGCAGGAGCTATGGCAATATTCAGAGAAAGAAACTGCAGCCTGCCTTAAAATTAAGAGCTAATCGCATGGCTTCAATTCTCTATTTTGGTTTTTGTTTTTTTGGAGTTTTTGACATAGATGTGTGTATATAGTCTAAGCTAAAAGATTCAATAGCATTCAAATGAGGCCATTATTGGGGCAACCCAGAAAATTTGATCAGCTTATTGGCTTGTTGACTTGATAACACGAGTTTATCTACAAATTTGACTCCGGCCTTCTTAATTTGAGCGAGTCAGCTAATACCAACTAGGCTGATTTTTTCTTGTAGTCTTTTGTTGACTGAAATTACAAGGTAAGATTTATCATGTGCACACTCTCGTATAATGGTTGCAGTTTCCCTCGTCACTCAATAGAGGGGCCATTGTTGTTGTCACATCTTCAAGATGAGACAAAGTAGGATAGGATGACACATGTTCTATTTTCTTGAAACCAAAGAAATCCATTGCATTTCATTGAAGCTAAGGTTGATGGATTAATTTGTTAGTTTAATTTCATCTTCAAGGTGTAATGACATTTTTTTTTTTTTTAATTCCTTTTGCTCTAAGGCTATCCCCCTTGAAAGTGCACCCATTGCAAATCATAACTGGCATTTTTTTTTTTTTTTTAATGATGATGTGTTAGCAAAATTGCAACACTTGCAACACAATAATTGCAATTTTCTTGTGTCAGAGTTGCAACACAATTGCAAGCCATGCACTTTTAGAATTTTTTTTATTAGTATTTTTTTATTATTATATAATAATAATTATTACTTTATTGATAAAAATAATTTTTAATAAGAAAATTTTTTAATTTTGGTCATATGATTATATGGGCTTTGTTAATTTCAGCACCTGACTTTCAAAAGTATCACTTTAGTACCTTGACTATGCAATTTTTATCAATTTTGGTCACTCCGGTCAAATTACCGGCCAAATTTCGTCGTAAAATTTTAACAGTTAAAATAACAAGGGTATTTTAGTCATTTCTCACAGGGTGACAATGGCGGATGATGTCTTTAGCTAGCTTTCTGGGTATCCTCCTCTTTCATGACCAAAAAAAAAAAAAAGTGTAAAAATTATTAAACCTATTTGAATGGCAAATTATTCCATGGACCCGGGTCTACCTTATAAGGTGAATTCGGGTCTAAAGATTCAAAATTTAGATACTAAATGTTCACAATTTATCTTTTAAACATTCATAATTTATGATGACCCTATATCGTATTTACAAATTTTCAAAACTTAAAAACACAATTTACATTCTAAAAGTTCACAATTTCAATACTAAAAATACACAATTTAAGACCAGCGTCCATCTTACAAGGTGGACCCTGGTCCATGGTATAACAACTATATTTGAATAGCTTAAAAAGTGGTTGTTTCTTTTTCCAATCGTTATGCTGTGCAACCGTGTGCACCATGCATGGTGCAACGGTTGCGAACAACGCCGTTTCACTATGGTGGAGTAACGGTGCTGTTAATGGCACCGTTTAACTCCACAATCAATTTTTTTTTTAAACTCCACCAATCTAAATATATAGTTCATTTATTCTGAATACACAGATGCATCGAATTGCCATAAGCCAAAACAGAGTACTAGTAACCGGTGTGGATATATAGTTCATTAATTCTGGATATATAGTTCATTAATTCTGGATATATAGTTCACTAATTCTGAATTTATAGTTCATTAATTCTGAATATATAGTTTATTCATTCTGAATACACAGACACAGCGAACTGTCATAAGTCAAAACTGAGTACCAGTAACCGGTGTGGATATATAGTTAATTAATATTGGATATATGGCGTTAAGGCAATCAAAAATGATTTTTTTTTTAAATCGAACGACTTGTTTTTAATCAAAACGACACCGTTTTGCAATCGTGTGCACCATGCACGACATAAAAATGTGGGCCTGTATTCTCTTACTGCTTATTGGATCACATTTTCAATGGTTCAAAGTCCAATTAATTCAATGCAATATGAAGCTCATTTCGGTTGGGCTTACATGGCCTTAAAAGCCCAGAAAAGTGCTGCTTTGTACTGACCGTTCGATCTAGGGCTACAGATATCCGATTTAGATCCTTATATCTTTAATCTCCACTCTCCGCATCCTTGTTTGGGAGAAGAAACAAAGAAACAAACCTAACCCAGAGAGGTTCAGAGCGTGAAAATGGTGCAGCGGCTCACCTATCGCAAGAGGCATAGCTATGCCACCAAATCCAACCAACACCGGGTCGTTAAAACCCCTGGTATTTCACCTCTCTCTTGAATTTTCTGCATTTTCATTGTTTTTTTTTTTTGGGTGATTTGTGTGAGTGTTGGGATATTTGTGATAAAAATGCGTTCTTGGTTTGTGGGTGTTGGAAATATGGTGTGAATAGGTGGGAAGCTGGTGTATCAGACCACGAAGAAGAGGGCTAGTGGCCCCAAGTGCCCTGTAACTGGGAAGAGAATCCAAGGGGTATGTGTTTTTCTGCCTATACATATTTGATCAATTCAATTACTTTTTGATTGCATAGTATTTTGCTTTGATTTAGGATTTGCTCTGTTGTTTTTTGTGTTAATTTTGTCTTTCTGATTGTGTTAAGTGGATACTTGGCTTGTATGCATTTTCATCCTCTTTGTTAATTAGTTCCCTTGTGTTCTTGCTGAAATTAGTAGTTATTGTGCTCACATTTGCCTATTTTATTATTACAATTTATTAATAGATTAATAGCTTTCATGTATTACAATCCTTGTTTGGTGTAGGAGTGAGTGTTCATGGTAGAGAGCTTTTTGTAGTTATTGGAATGTGATGTGAATTTATGCAAGGAAAATTTTGGTATAGGGGCTAATGAATTGATGGTTTGAAGTGATTAAGAAGAACATTGCCACTTTGTTGGACACGATTTTGAGTTTTGTTATATATTTGTGGAACATTATTTGATTGATGAATGTAGCATGTTTGTTCTACCTTAGGTTTCTGCTATGGTTTGTCAATGTTTATGTTTTTGATAGATTGGTTTTGAGCAATTTATGTTTTGTATCCTCTTCTCGAAGGAAGTGTAGAATTGATTTTCTTAACCACGTTAGTTTGAAATGATCTAAGTCGGTGGTCTATACTCTTCATTTCTGCAGATTCCTCACTTGAGACCCGCTGAATACAAGCGGTCTAGGTTGCCTAGATGCAGGAGGACTGTGAACCGCCCCTATGGCGGAGTGTTGTCCGGCAGCGCTGTCAGGGAAAGGTAACACAATACGACTTCTTTTCTGACCTAACCCCCACCCTCAATGTTACTCCAAATTGATTTCTAAACAAAATTTTTGCCATCGTTTTGGTTTATGCAGGATCATCAGAGCCTTTTTGGTGGAAGAGCAAAAGATTGTGAAGAAAGTTTTGAAGATTCAGAAGGCCAAGGAAAAGCAAGCTTCTAAAGCCTAAGTTGTGTGTTTTGTGTGGTGCAAGACATGACGACTTGCTGGTTTTAGAGACAAACCTATTTTTGGATACATCTTAGCATTGAGGATTCTTGAATGTGTATTTTCATGTTTTTTGGGATACTCAGATTTGTATTTTTCTTGATGTTTTGTTGAATGTTTATCTCACTTCTTATGCTAAGATTTTGTTTTGCATGTTATTATTTAGGATAAGTGCTTTCCTTCTAAGTTCTCAACAACAACCTATAATGCTGGATCAAACAAAAAAAAAGGTCTACAAGGTTTTACTTAGTTAATTCATGATAAGAATTTGATGTGAAAGGTTTGTGATAGCTTAGTTGGTAGTGAGTAGGTTTTATTATAAAAGGTGATCAACCTTGTTAACTACACTATAATTTAGATAATTTTATCTTTTCCCACCACAGTTTAAATATTTATTTATATTTATATTTTTATTTTTATTTTATCTTCTCATTAGAATTGTTAATAAAAATTTATCTTTGAGAAAAAAGATTTACAAAAGAAAATATCTTTTACTCCTCCATGTTGTTTTGATTGATGGAACAATACAATATTTCAAAATTTAGGTCATACTTGTACTTAGACTTAGTTATACTAACGGACGTTGAAGATAGTTCAAGGCAGTTAGTTTGTTACAGATTAATCCAAAAAAAGACTATAAAAGTCTTGACTCTCTTCCAGCTACGATTTACGATTAAGAGGAATTACTATGAGAAAATTCTAGCATACACAAAGGGTAGATTTCCAGATCTGTTCTAAACCGAGCAACTTGATGAATCAACAATTCCAATCAAGTGAATTCAATCTTTGAAGATTTCGGGCTATTACCACCGAATACAAACTCGGAAGAGCTGCTAGTTGAGGGGGCAACTCAACTTGAATGATCGGGAGATCCTCTCACCAATTCTTCAAGAAGTTTTTCGTGTTTCAAGGCTATGGACTAGCCAAGGAGATCGGAGTTCTTCGTTCTAAATCGCATTGTTTGTAAAATGTTCTTGTTGATTATAAATGAAGAATTGAGCTATTGACTATTTCAACGAGTTACAAAATTTCCCGTCTTCTTGTGTGTTGCTTTAATTACTGCTTATTTTCTAACTGTGCAATATCACCTCTGAACTTATTACTGAACTAGTTCAGAAACTATATCTCCCTAACTCTGTTACGTATAGTGATTGTAGTTATTTATAATTGATTGTGTTTCACTTATATAAATTAGAGTTACCTCTCATAAACTTTAAGAATTAAAATTGTGATTTGTGAGATTTAATCATAACTCCAATTGTGATATTTATGTAATTAAATTATGAAAAATATTTTTTGAAAATTTTGCTTTTTAAAAAACTATCTAGCCAATGTAATATAATCTAAAAGTTTCAATTGCACCATCGTATTTAAATTAAATCTACTAACTAAAATAAATTATTTATAAATATCATATTGATGGAGATAATATGCAATTAATAACAACCATTTCATATTTTATTACAAATATATTTTATCATGTATTAATCTTACTAGTTTTTTACGCGCATTGCGCGATTGGGATAATGCCCAATGTTTTTTTTTTTAAAAAAATAAGTACTTTAAGTATATCAAGACAAGATTATATTGGAATTGTTCATGGCATAGATAAATTGAATGTTGAATTTGTGTATTATAATAGGTAAAAATTCAAGTTTACAATGCAAGATAATATAGTCCAAGATTGATTATAATTGTCAATAAAATAATTGTATAGGTATGGTTGAAACCAACACGGTACATAAGGAGAGAAAATAAAAATTAGAGCATAAAATATTAAATCAATAATATATTGAAGAGCTAATGCTTGATTTTGCAACAGAGGACATTATGAGGTAGTTTTCCACTTCAAATTTGTTGTGTGATTTGAATACTTTTTTGTCGAATAATCCCCCAAGAGTAGTTAATATGATTGACTTAATTATATATTTTTTTAAATTTTTTAAAACTATTATTATTATATTTTATTATTAAATATATTATTACTTGGTCATTTTACATGTTAATCACTAAAACATGTAGTTTTTTCAATTATCATTTTACCAAACCGTTGATATAATTCGCTGGTCAAATTTGATAATAAATCCGCTTAACGCTAACCACTAACCTGCTGATTGTCCAACAGACTTGCGAGTAGTCTCACTTGAATTTGTTGTGGTGATTTGAAATACTCCTTTTTGTCAAAAAATCCCTCAAAAATTAATATGATTACCTTTTTTAATATATATTTTTAAATTTTCATGGTATTATAAAATACTTGGTAAATAAATAATAACATTTTTGTATTTATAACTTTGATATTTACATTAAAATAGTGCACAAAAAAAGATAATAGACAACGTAGTGAATATAATCAATGATGAATTTGATATATAAGAATTAACAATAATTCTAAATTAAAGAAAATGCATATGTGTATATTTTTTGTTGTTAGCTACTAAATTATTATTTAATTTAATAAGAGTAAAATAGAGTACTAATTATGCAACTTTGGTTGGATGAGGTTCGAACCTAAGACCTTTCTTATTGAAATCAATGAGTAAGTTAACGGTGAACTAACAGAAATTAACGAAAAAGATAAATATTTAACGGAAAAGTTAACGGATAATCATAATCATTAAGGATAAATTAGAAAATCTTAAAGGAAAAATTAAAATCTGATCAATTTGAACCAATCATTTTGATTAAAAAATTCGACCGCCATTTTTTCTACCATTATAGGCCTAACTCTCTTGGGCTCTTATTAGTTATAGTAGATTTAATTTTTTGCCCCCACTAAACAAACTAACAAAGTTTCTCGCTCTGTTCGTGGCTATTGATGATTAATCTTTGTGGCCAGAAATTATATTGTTTTTTTTTTTTGTTTTTTTTGTGTGTGTGTGTGTGTTTTTCTTTTAGAAAAAAAAGTTTGCAGAATATTAGCAATAGCATGCACGCTGATCATATAAAAGACTGTTTTTATCCATTCAACGGATGTGAAATAATTTAAAAAAAAAAAAAATTTACTCTTGAATTTTCCCACCTAGATTTCCCTCATTGTATGACTTCCACTTGGGTTCCATGAATTGATTAACTCATCATTAATTTTAAAAATAAATTTGTAATCAATTCACTAACGATACATCATGAAGAGATGAATTTTAAGAGAAAAAAAAATAGAGGGATATCTAGTATTACTCTAAAAAAAATTAATTTTCCTTTTTATTTTTAATTTTCTTTTATTTTTATTTTATTTTATTTTTTTTTATTGTCTACCGTAGGTTGCAAGCTTACAACCTGCTATTGTTTGCTACCAGCAGCTTTTGCTATCATTTGGCCAGCCTTTTGTATTTTTTAATTTATTTTAGTATTATTTATTTAAAAAAATATATTAATTTATTATTGTGATGCAGGAATATAGAAAAAATAGTAAAAAAAATAAATTTAGTGATGGAGTGATTGAACTCATTTTTTAAAGTGAGAGAATTTCAAAAATATAAGCTTTTGGAGAAAAAAATTATTTAAAAATTTTCCATGTAATAATCCACGTAAACTAATGCAATGGAGGCATCCAGAAAATTGGCGAATTTACATGATACTAAAGTGCTTAGTGGTGTAAGTTTTGAATATTAGGAGGATGTAAACACCTTGTGGTCTAATGACACTCAGGTTAGACTTCTATATGGGAGATTGTGAGTTTGGAAATCTTAGTGAAGGTGTTTATTAACTATTTGTATTTTTATAGATACAAATAATTTTAAAAACTTTGTGTTTAAAATTCATGAGTTACATTAAACAAATTGTCGTTTTGGACATCTGTCGCAAGCATAATTTGCGCGCAATTTACAATGACCAAAAATAGAGGGTAAAATTTGGTCTTGTTATGAGCCCCGTTATGCTTTGCTAGCAACTCTTGGGTGGTAAGGATTTAATATTGTTGTGGGCCCACAATTTATAACCAAAAAAAAAGTAGTTTTGGTCTTCGTTGTGCCCGCATATTCATGTGCTATCTGTTCACTGGATCGTCATGCAATGCATCTGTATGCATTGTGCATGTTGCAATACGGTGCAAAGGACGACGTCGTTTTGACGTCAACTTTATTAGAAAAAATTCAGAATTGCAATATATTAATAGGCCCAGAGAGAATCTCAACATTGTGGGGAATTGAACTAAGTTGTCTTGATTCTCTACCACAAAGATTGCTCATTTGGCACTTTAGCTACCCTGTTGGGTTACACCATAACTTCATAAATTATACATCTATAATTGGCATAATACAACATCCATATAATTTAAAT
>VALG01002610.1:4887-23228 GCA_009835305.1 Ipomoea purpurea
AGACAAATCTTATTGGAGTATTGGAGTTAGGTAAAATGATAAGTTATGCCTTTAATTTAGGAAAAAGATCAAAGAGACAAATCTTATTGTTTTTATTCTCTAGAATATAAGATCGTGTAAGTCTTCTTTTATATTAATTAATAGTGAGATGTATGATTTATAATGTATTTTTTATTTGAATTATTTTATCAAATTAATTATGTTTTACTATATTTTGTTATGAATATATATATATAAAAACTAAACATATCACATAAGTTAAAAGGTTAAAATTTCAAACTACGTGTATATTACGTAGCATTTAATTAATTAAGTCGATGTCAATAAATTGGATTCAACTCTTTGAAAGGAACTTGTATGACTTTTTTACCCATGCATGACAATAACATAAAATGGTCATTCATTATGATTAGATCATGTAAAACCTCATTTTCATAGGCTAATGTCATACATAGTATTTGTCCATTTGCCACGTAATGTCCGATGATTATATTCGGATGTTATGACATGAAAATATTATTTACAACTCCTCTTTTTCTATATTATTAGCTTTAAATTTGTTAAACAATCTGCGAATACGACGGTCCAGTTGTTTTCCAATCCTCCTGATTTCCTTTCGAATGTATTCTATCTTCTCCATCTCCGAAATATCACAATATTTGTTAATAACTATTTTCTCAACCTATTGAAGCAAAAAGAGTTAATATCCGTCTATTGAAACTTGAACTCATAATTTTTTCATATGAGAGAACAACTTGGTGTTGCTAGACTACAAGGTCTTTGGCTTATGAATTAAAAATAGTAGTTAAATTTAAACTTATGAGTGATCTTAGACAAAAGGTCATCCGACTAGTTACCATATGTGGGACGCGCGTTTTTAGTAAAAACGACGTCGTTTTGTAACCGTGTGCACCATGCACGACATAAAGATTTGCTAGTTACCCAATAGTTATGTTGCGCAACCGATCGAATGCACCATGCGCATGGTGGCATATGATGCAAAACGATGTTGTTTTGACAAAAACGTGGTCCCACTTTTAAAAAAAAATCAATTCGATTTCTCGGCAATAGCATTATTGTGGATATATAGTTATGAATTTCTGGATATATAGTTAGTGAATTTATGGATATTTAGTTCATCATTGTGGATGTATTTTAGTTCATTCATTGTAGATATTTACTTCATTCATTCACTGTAGATATATAGTTATGAATTTATGGATATTTAGTTCATTCATTGTGATAATATTTAATTCATCATTGCGGATATTAGTTCATTCATTTACTGTGGATTTTTAGTTCATTCGTTACTGTGGGATATATAGTTATGAATTTGTGGATATATATTATGAATTTATGAATATATAAAAATATTGACGAGAATCGAATCTAATTTATTTTTAAAGTGGAACGCATATTTTTAACCAAAACGACATCGTTTTGCACGTATGCCCCGCATGGTGCATTCGGTTGCACAGCATAATTTGCGCTAGTTACCGTAGTGGGCTGGCAATTGGGCTTTCGCGGTGTTGGGACCGAACGCAAAGGATACGACACGACAATATATCCTAATAATCATTCATGCGTTAGGTTTGCGAATAAACCCTCGTCCACAAGTTTGGTCCGGATGGACCGCACCCCATCTCTGCGGGGACCGGACCCAAACCAGAGAATATTTTTCGCTTCCTTTATTATGTATACAAAGTTTGCCCCCCACCGTCCATTTCATCTCCATCCTCACCACCCATATTCCAAAACGCATTTATTACTTCCCCTCTAAACTTCCAACCTATAACTCCAATTTTATTGTGACGGATGATTCTTAACAAATAATACTCCAAACAATATTTAAAGAGATAATAGTGTTATCAAAGAGATTGAGTCTGAATGATAATGTTGTATTTAACGTACGTGATCCACAAAAAGATAATGTTACTTGTTTTATAATACTTTGTAGTATTTAATTTATCTTTGATGTGACATATTATTGAACAAATAATTTTTTTTTTTTAGCTAGTGTGGTTAAGTTGTGTTAAGATTAATCATACATCTTTATAGTGGTGGGTTAAGATTGTGTTAAGATTAATCATACATCTTTATAGTGGTGGGATACTTTAATTTCGCCAAGTCTCCAACCACTTAAGTAGTAAGTACCTAATGAACATGAAAAGTTACGACTTTTGTTAGGTGACACAATATTTGATACAAAATATAAAGCAAAAATAAAAGTTCAAAAATCAAAAGAAAGAAAGAAAAAGTGTTAAGTGGATCCCAGTGGATGAATCTTTACAAGAAGCAAGGATAATAGCTGCTTCCGCTTGGGGCCAAATTCTGGACAGTGGAAAACAACTTAACGTTAAAAGACTAGGTCCCGTTTGGTAACATAGTTAGCTTATTAGTTAATTTTAGTTTGTTTGACTTAGTTAAACAGTTAATATGAGTGTTTGATTGTTAATTAGTTTTTTGTAATAGTTTATTGCTTTAAAATGTTAAAATTTAAAAAATACATTTTTTCAATTAATTTTTTTAAAAAAATTATTTTACATATAATCAGCTATCAATTAATTTACTAAACATTATATTTTTTTCATAATTAACTAATGTTATTAACTTGTTAAATCTATCAATTTACTCAATTATTTATCAAACACCTATGATGTGAGGGTCATATATATGGTAGAACCTACAACCTATGGGCTGTGGCAACTCATGTACGCACGGTCGCATTATTGGTTGTTGTGCCCTAATGTTCCAATCAATCATTCTAATTTTATTATGTTTGATGCAAAATTAATATAGAAAATCATCATAACCAACTTTTTCCAAAATAATTAAGTTTTAAATATGATATGATTGATTGATCAATCTATATACTCCTTTTGTTAAGACATCTATCATATTTAATATTTAGATGCAATTAGCTTCTTTTTAATGTGTATATATGAGTTCACATATGTGAGATAAATTGTAACAAAAAAGTATTGTATGACGATTCGTTCGAAACTGTTAATATCATTTTTGATTCATTAAACAAATAACTTCCTTATTATTTAAAAATTCAATAAAAATCTAGCTGATAAAGGAATCCCCCCAAAATCTAGATCCATTCCAATTGTTTGAATTGAAACAAATTAGAATTCTCAATTCTCTACGACGTCTAGGCGATAAAATATTTTCAAGAACAAGCGCATCAAAATGATTGTTCTCTCTAGCTCGAATTATTCTTAAGTCGAAATTTCTCCAAGTGATCAAATGTGTATAATAATAGTCAAAAATTGTGGGATATATGTTATTGTCACCAGGACTATGTGGTCTAATGGTATCCGGATTGGACTTCCATTTGGAAGGTTATGAGTTCGAACTTCAGTGGAAGTGTTATTGGTTCTTTGTGTTTCAGTAGGTTGAGAAAGTATATGAACAGATACTACAATGTAATAGAACCAATAGCATTCAAAAAAAATGTTATTAGCAACAGGAATAGGTGAAATCAATGAAATTCCACGTGGACGCTGAGTACTGGGCATGTTTAGATATGGTGGGAGCCCACGTGGCAGATAGCTGGATCAACATGTCTGTACATTGAACGTGTTTATAGCTGGATAGTAGGGCCCACGGGAGACATGTAAGACTCATCTTTGATGACGTGGCTTAAAGGCAACCAAGATTCTTTTGGGGGTTGCCGAAGCCATCAACGTCGCGTAGACTCCTTTGAGTGGCGGAGAGTTCTTCGATCTGTAGTAGAATTAACGCTGTGGGCCCCTACAATTTGGAGCTTCCGAAAGCAACCCTCACCAATCATTTTTTTTTTTTTAATTAAATTGAACTTTATAATAGTTTTTGAATTAATAAAAGACACGATAACTACAACTACCTGTATGAATAATCCATTTGAAGGCCATGAACTTTGAACCGTGTCAAAATATGTAACCATAACTTTAAAGACCATAAATAAATATAGAAATAACCACATATATCAGTTAAATCAACTAAGTTAATTAGACTATTGACTTGTTAATTATAATGTCTCAAATTCAACTCCCAGTCACTTATTAATCTACTTAGTTTGAGCCGGTTGATCATTTACAATTAGAATATCTATTTGATGGAGTAAATAAACTAGACTTATAATGTTTGTATTAATGTATATAGTTTTATATGGACTTAGAGCGAACACATTTAACCTGCGAATGACACAAGAGAAACGGCAGACGATCATATATAGTTGCCTCGTTGGTTGTTAGCTGTTCGGAATCCTTGAGTGCAGTTAATGGAATCAGGGTAGAATCGACAATGAAATCATGCATGCATAATGCATTGAAAACCACCTTAAAAAGTTAAACATGCTACCCACATGCACGTGATGTGTTTGACTGTTTGGAACAAATCAAAAAGAAAAGTAAATGTATATTAAAAGGTGTTGATTTAGTAATTACAAGATTTTAATTTTATATTATTGAAAATTATGGAATTTCTGACAACCTGAAAGTGATCTTAAATAGTAATAAAGGTTTTTCTGGATATCAAAAATAGTCGGAACAAGGCATTCGACTTGAAGATCACTTTCAGGTGGTCGGAAATTTCATAATTTTCAGCTGCATGTTAATTGGTTCGAGTTAGTTAATTATGGACAATCTAGAGTTTGGATTGATTTACTTCTTTGTTGTGAATCTCGATAGCAGTGTGGAAATTATGCTTAAAGTGGACAAATCTATTGTGCGCACCGATATTTGGTTCTGTCGGTTGAGTTATTAAGTCATTGCGATTTACATCCTCCCAAATGCGCGTCAGAGGTTGTGTGGCCCTTTGAGTTGACGATTCAACGTTTTGGGGGGAAATTTATTGAGTACAAAGAGTTCTACTACATAGACCTCCCAAATCATACTTCGTAGGTAGCGGGCGCTGATATGCTACTTTTTCCATGTGAGGCTTAATATAAGTGTCTACATCAAGATTTTGTGTGTCGGAGTAAAATTTAGGAGTAACAAATGGTGCATGTAATATTTTTCGAGTACAAAAAGGGAAAGCTCTCTAGATAATAGTCAGGTTTCCTTTTCATCCAAAAAAAGGAAAAAAGAAAAGTTACACCATGACAAATTAATGTTACATCTCTCTACTATATAACCCAAAACCAGATTTCTGCATCTTATCCTAATCTCTCCCTCCCAAAAGCTTCCAGCCTTCAAACATGGCTTCCCCTCTGAAATCCGCCGCCACCCGGCTTTCGCTTGCCATGGAGAGAACCGGCCAATGGTATTTTCACTAAAATTATTTATTTAAAAACTGCAATTTCAATCATATTATTTAAATTTTTATTTAATTTACAGGGTTTTCTCTCAAGAAATTCCACTGATGTTATTGTTGAAGTCGGGGAAGCAGCTTTTCCCTTCACAAGGTATATATCAGATTTTGTACGTGCATGGCAATTGGCATGGAGAATTATATTACTGTACTGGTTGTTAAAATGATTAATTTTTGTGTGTTTTTTTTGCAGTTTATGCTTGTGGCGAAGAGCAATTATATAAGGAAATTGATTATGGACTGTAAAGAAGCTGATTTAACGAGGATAAATCTGTCTGGGATTCCCGGCGGCCCTGAGATCTTCGAGAGGGCGCGAAGTTCTGCTATGGAGTCAACTTTGAGATCACTGTACATAACGTGGCGGCTCTGCGTTGCGCCGCCGAGTATTTCAGATGACGGACAAGTACTGCGACAACAACCTCGCCGGTCGGACGGAGGATTTCTGTCGCAGGTGGCCCTGTCTAGCCTTTCCGGCGCGCTTGTCGTGCTTAAATCTGCGAGGAGCTTCTTCCCTGGCCGAAGATCTGAAATCGTGCAGAGATGGTGGAATTAGCGAGTGCAAAGGTAGTTTGATGGTTTGATTTGAGTGAGTTAAGGTTTTGATCTGATTGAGGTTTGGTTTTAATTTAGGCGTGCGTGGAGGCGAATTTTCCGAGCAGGTCGCCGCCGAATTGGTGGAACGGAGGAGCTAACGATTCTCGACGTCGCGTTCTTGCAGAAATTATCGCTACGATGATTCTCGCGCCGCGAAGCGTTAACGATGGCCAGCGCGATAATAACGTACGCGGAAGGTCGCTGGGGACTCGTACGGGACCACTCCGGCGGCAACGGCACGAAGTCGATGGTACTGGAGGCGGAGGATTCCGACGTAAGAACCCGGCAACGGGATCTTCTCGAGTCGATCGTGACGCTCTTGCCGTCGGAAAAGGCGGCGTTTCCGATCAACTTCCTGTGTTGTCTCCTCCAGAACGGCCATCCTTCCTCAGAACCGCCACCGGCTGCAAAAACGAGCTAAGAGAAGAGGATATCGGCGATCCTCGAGCACGTGACGGTGGACGACCTTCTGGTGTTGTCGTTCACCTTCGACGGCGAGAGCTGTTCGATTTGGAGAGCGTGCGGAGGATTATCTCCGGGTTTGTGGAGAAAGAGAAGAGCGTGGCGGTGTTCAACGGCGGCGACTTCCGAGAAGTTTGCTCGACGGCGATGCAGAGAGTTGGCAAGACCGTCGATGCTTATCTCGGCGAGATTGCCACCCACGTTGAGCTCAGTATTTCCAAGTTTAATGGAATTGCAAATTTAGTCCCTAAGGGTGCAAGAAAGGTTGATGATGATCTCTACAGAGCTATCGATATCTACTTAAAGGTAATAATCTAGCATATTATTAGTCACACATTCAACCATACTTACTTTTGAATTGAAGAAAAGCTAGGCACCAATCACCCAAAAGTGTACTTGTGAGTTGTGACTATATAGGTAAATTAGTCTAAATTGTTGATCTGCCCAAACAAAAAACGTTAATAGACATAGATAAAAAAAAAAAAAAAAAACATAAATTGTTCACCTACTCTAACTAAAAACGCTAATAGGCAGCTCTTATAGTAGTTAAATTTGAAATTTGAAACTTGTGATTATTACACCAATTGGGTTGTGGTTGCTCTACTTTTTTTAGTGATTAAGGAATCCCGCAATCACTACTCCAAAGGTGTGCACGGGATAAATCATGCACTAGTAAACATGGTTGAAAAAATCGCTAGGCTATTCTCGAGCGCCTAGGCAAGATCAGAGCCTAAGTGGCCTAAGCGGCGCTTAGGCAGCCTAGTCGGCCGTTTAGCTGGCCAGCCGCCTAGACTACTGATTATGGTGATACACTAGGTGGCTGACCAGCGCCTAGCGCATAAGCGCCGATTAATCAACGCCTATGTGAGATTTTTGCAACACTTCTGGTAAATCATGCCTTGTGATCTTAGCTGGACCCCTTAAAGTAAACCAACATAGGTTACCGACTCAAACCTAGAAAGCCTACTCTGCTGAACTTGTAATTTTACGTGGTTTATAAGTCAATCTTCTGACCAATTTAGCTAGGTTGCCATTTTTGTTACTTTTTAACATTATATATAAGATGGGTGTTGATTGCATTATATTTGCAGGCTCATCCCGAGCTCGATGAGATCGAAAGAGAAAAGGTTTGCAGCGTAATGGATCCACTAAAACTCTCATACGAAGCTAGGGTTCATGCTTCCCAGAACAAGCGTTTACCGGTGCAGATAGTCCTCCACGCCCTATACTACGATCAGCTGAAAATCAGAAGCGGCGCGGAGGATCCAAAGAGCACCCCAAACGCCATTGCAACGAGGAACCAGTTGCAGGCGGACGTAACATTGGTGAAGGAGAACGAAGCTTTGCGAACGGAGCTATTGCAGATGAAGATGTTCATAGCCGATATGCAGAATAAGGGGAGTAGTCAAGGGAGTTCGGTTAAAGGGAGTAGTGCGAGTGCGGTGAGGAAGCCGACGTTCTTTTCGTCTATGTCTAAGAAGTTGGGGAAGTTGAATCCTTTCAAGCACGGATCTAAGGACACTTCGAATTTAGATGATGGTGAGGTGGATATTACCAAGCCTAGGAGAAGGAGATTCTCCATTTCTTAATTGAAATGTATGTATGGTTAGTTGCTTAGGTTGTGGTGTGTGATTAAGGTTGTGCAGAGGTTTGTTAGTATTATTTTTTAATTTTGTTGCATTTGGATTGGATTGGATTTGATTGTGACACTTTTACTATTAATCAAATTATTGTTGTTCCCAAAATGTTGAATGCCCAACTTCAGAGACTCGATAGAGCATTTAGGAGGATGTAAATCATAGTAACTCAGTTGAACACAAATGCTATATATTTACTTACTACGGGTAAGGTGCCTCCCGCACTTTGAGAGGTAGACTCGACCCCTTACTGTGCGCAAGGAGTCTCCCTCACTTTTAGAGGTTGCTCCACACACCCTCTTGTGAGACTAGATTCCGGATCATTATTCCAAACTTGTGGTGACACTGAATTCTGGGTCATTGTTTCAAACGTTATCCATGTAGCTTCCATGCTGGCTATTAATCAAATTATTGTTATTATCTTGAATACAATCGTTATATTGTGGACCGCAGTGCAAAGATTCTATTTCTTTTCATTAAATAAAATGATGTCGGTTTGATGCGCGGTGCATAATCGATTATGCATCGCGGTGCACGATATAATTTGCCTCTTGAATATGCTTGGGCTGTTTTGTTGACCCAATATACCTTATTTTGAATTTGGACTGGATTATGGAGCAATGGTTTAGTTCCAATAGTTTTGTTGTGCAATCGTGTGCACTATGCATGGTGCATACGGTTGTAAAACGACTTCGTTTTAACTAAAAACGCGGTCCCATTTAAAAAAAAAAAATCATTTTCGATTCTCCTCAACAATATTATTGTGGATACATATTTATGAATTTGTGGATATATAGTTATGAATTTATGAATATTTAATTCATTCATTATGGATTTTGTGTTATTCATTCACTGTGGATATATAGATGTCCATTTTTAGCAATTAACCACAAACGCTCCTTTACTGCCCATGATAACCAATCCAGTAACCCATCGTGTTTTGATTACTTTTTAGAGCATTATGCTAAACTTTACAAGAATTTCATTTACTTTGTACACAATACATTTATTTCGAACCATTAATGGAATCAAGTATTTAAAGTTAATTTGATCAAGCATGGAGAATATAATCATTGTTAAATACGTGATCTATATACAAAGAGCTAATTATTACAATAGAATGTTGTTCATATCAAAGCTTGGTGCATGCAACGTGTTAGAGTCGTTACCATTGTAAATGGGTTCCAACAAACCCAAGTGAAAGCATACTGACATTCTCCCCCAAATTATTTTCTATTGTGGATGTTCTAATAAGTTAAGAAAATTATTATATAGATAGATATTTTCTTCATATATAAAATTATTGTCTTATTTCTTATAGTTCACACCGTTATTTATACAAAAATATATAATGAGATACTAAATTGTAAGATATATATCGTAAAAAGTGAATACAAATAATACTCCGTATTTTTTAGTCTTGAAATACGTACTGAATCCATAATAGAAACCCATTATCCATATAGAGAAACACAAATTATGTTGTGGACTCTGTCCACAATGCATTGTGGACACAAGTCCAAAACGACGTCGTTTTTAGGAAAAACGTGTCATTCTAGTTAAATTTTTTTTTTTTGATTTTGTCTAGGTGTTAACGACGTTATTCGTTTGTGGAATTATGAATGTATAGTTATAGAAGTATGAATATACAATTATAGAATTATGAACACAGAGCTCTGACAGTATGAACTTACAATTATGAACATATAATAATAAAATTATAAACATATCTTCCTATAACGAAGTGGTCTACAATTTTTTTTTTTTTTTTAAAAAGAAAAGATAACGGTGCCACTAACAGTATTATTAATGTGTCTACAATGCATGCTGGACACGGGTGCATAGCATAACGATTGACGGATAATTGGGTAAACCCTAAAAACGGTAAGGTTGCCGTCGATTGTACGCGAATTACAAATTCAGACGATGATTCTAGAACACGTTTGTGGACCCCACCCGTCATATAAATTCTAAAATCCTCCGTTAAATCGCCCATAATTTTCTCTTCCTTGTCGAAATCACCGCGCGTCGTCGCCATTTCAGCTCGTCTCCTCCGTCTTCCGACCTCAGGTACCTCTTCCGGCTGCTTGTTCTCCTTAAATTCTGACTGTATCTGTGATGTATGTATGTATGATGCCCTTGTATCTGGTAGAGATATCGTGATCTAGGGTTTTGTTTTTGTTTGTGTGAGGTAGAGATTACGGTCTTAGTCAGGGTTTAAATTCGGAGTCTCGTTGACCCGTAGGCTCCTCCTAGTTTCCGAATTTCATCACTGTTATGATTGTATAAACGATTTGGTGGCGATTGAATGCTGCTAAACTGTGTGAAAATGTGAATGGATTTGATAGGGATTTTAAGTTGTTCGGATTAATTCCATGGCGTCGAAGCGCATTTTGAAGGAGCTCAAGGATCTGCAGAAGGACCGCTCCCACATCATGCAGCGCTGGTAACTTTGATGTTTGATCTCATGTGCTTTGCTTAGTTTTTCACTTTGATATATTAAAAACTGTCACCTCTGCTACAAGCTAAACTATCAGCACTGTTTTACTTGTGCTTTACTGTAATTTATTCATTTTTTAATTTTTTATTTTGTAAAAATACTGGACATGTAATATACTCAGTTAGGATAAATTGATCTTATTTGCATTCTATATGGTATTAAGATGAACTCCATCAACTGGCAGGAATTGAATTTATTTGTCATTGGTGGCATGAAAATCAGACTTTAATTGCAGATAAAATTTTGCATTGAGTAATTATTCCAGAACCTGTGATTCAGGGTTTCAGGGTTTAAATATTCATCTATTCCTGTATCATAGTTTATATCATCAACATTTGTTCAATTAATAATGCAAATGTAGTCTCTGTTTGTTCAATTAGTAATTGGTTTCTTTTCATGCTATAGTCCTATTGAATTTCTCATAGGCAGCTACATCATTTATGAAACTTGATTATTAGCCATTTATGGTTTAGAACTTTAAATAGATGCTTATAACTCATTTGTAGTAACACTTAAGGTATAGATCAATAGTTTTTATTAATTTATTTTCCTGAATTAGTATTTTTGAATTTCTCATAGGCAGCTACATTATTAGCCACTTATGGTTTAGGTAGATGTTTATAACTCATTTGTAGTAACAATGCTATGAATAAATTATTAACTTTCTCTATAAGCAGTGTGCTTTAAGTAGGACATGTGTTATCTTACGTTGTCAGGCTTGAGCCTAGCAGTAGTCATGTTCTTATAGGAAGCAAATCCAACAAGTATTGAATTATTAAACATTATGCAGGACTTAGGTTGTGAATATCGAGTCCTGTCCCCATGTTTGCTGTTTAGCCTTGTGCAGAGGGCAATTGATTTTGTGCTATTGCTATTCCTATCTCACTTATTTGGGCAGTGTCTTCATCCTCAATACTGAAATTCATTGCACATTCATTTGTTGTAGGTCCTGTGGCGGAAGATATGTTCCAATGGCAGGCAACTATTATGGGACCATCTGATAGCCCATATACTGGAGGTGTTTTTCTGGTGTCAATTCATTTCCCACCTGATTACCCTTTTAAGCCACCTAAGGTAACCTACTGCTCCATGGTACATGAGTTTTGAATAAATCTCATGGATCTTCACCACCCACCGCCACCAACACAACCACTATTGGTTATGAGTACATTATATTAAGAAAATAAGTCAAATTAAAGCATGTTTTCTAAATTGGAAAAATATTCATAAGTTTACTACTCATGAACATGTTTTCTAATTTTCCAATCGAAAAAAAGGAAAAATGGAACCATATTCATCAACTAAACAAACCCTTGGCACTAATTTTTAAATTTTGCAATAGTGGCCTAAATAAAATGTTAAAATTTATTGTGTCAGGTTGCATTTAGAACTAAGGTCTTTCACCCAAACATCAATAGCAACGGAAGTATCTGCCTAGATATTCTCAAAGAGCAGTGGAGTCCAGCACTCACCATATCCAAGGTTTGAGCTACAATTGCCTTCTGTTTATACTTGATGTTTCTATATCAGTGTTTGCTCTGTGTGTTTGTGAAGGAAATACGTTTGGCATAATTAACAAAATTCCTCTTGCAGTAATGTATGCACTTTATGCTCACAATTATTGATATCCTAATGTATGCACTTTAGTTTGTTGAGAAATTGCTTTCATTTGTCCTTGATAATAATGCCTTGTGTTTACCTAGCATACAAAAATTGATGATGGGTGGTTTGTTATTATTGTTGTGTTATTCTTGATTTGATGGGAGCTGTGCTTATTTATTGTCTGAATTATTTTGTCTTGTCTTCTGCTTCCTTATGTTATTTGGAGCTTTTGCTGTCTAAGACTTTAATTACATTGTACTTCTATAATTCATTCAGGTTCTGTTGTCCATCTGCTCTCTTTTGACGGATCCCAACCCTGATGATCCACTTGTCCCCGAAATTGCACACATGTACAAGACTGATAGGGCCAAATATGAGGCCACCGCTCGTAGCTGGACACAGAAGTATGCTATGGGATAATAAGCAAAGACTGGTCTGGAATGCTCGAAAATCTCTCAACTCCAGTATTGCAATAAGTTGGTAATGGACTAAGTCTATTTTGTTCTCCTCATTTGAGGCAACAATTTTCGTGAATCTTTTTGTGAATATCATGGGTTTGGACTGGTGAAGGGGGGTGGAGAAGTTTAATGTGATGTTAACATTGATTTAAGTGGGGTTGTCTTTTTCTTGGTTCAGACATCTTTAGGTGTTGTTGCATTATTGGATATTTGCTTGTGACATTTCTAGTGCCTAAGAAATGAAACAAAATGTTCTGATTATTGCATTTTACTATTACTAGTAAAACACCAGCCTCTTTTCTCTAGCATCTTGGTACTGGTAGAGTTTTTGCACATTATCTCAGACCGCGTGGCTCTCCCATATGGGGGAGGTCACATGTTCGAATCCCAGTGGAGGTATTGACTCTTTGTGCTTTAATAGGTTGAGAAAATATGTATGGACATATATTATATTGTTATAGAGTCAGTATTACTATTAAGAAAAAAATAAGTAAACACCAGCCTCTTTTCTCTAGCATCTTGGTACTGACTATTAGATTTTTTATTACACCCAGGACGACTGCTGAACCTTGTATAATGGATTAGCAGGTATACTTAAAAACGCGTTTGTGGTTGCCAGCAGCGCGGTGACGCTTGTGGTTTTTGGTTTTTTTCTAAATGCGTTGAAAATCAAATATTGAAATAATTACACATCGCTTTGTTGCGAAGCGACTATGTTTATGTTTGTGGTCTAATAATAGTGGTGCATGTGGCGTGGCCGTCCAGTCTTGCTGCTTCTTCAAGCGAAGTAAACTTTTTAACTCCTAGTCCCCTACCCAATCTACACGCCCACAACAGTGATATTGAAACTATGTCTGCGACGATGTAGCGATTGATGTCTGGGACATGTGGGCAAATCAGAAATCATTGGCGTACTTGAGCAGCAGTGAGTGAGTCGTATTTTAGGTTTATAAATTGATTGATTCCTAAAATCACGACTTGGACTGCCTAATACGATGCATAATGTAACCAAATTCTACCGACCTGTGGGACTCAAAATGGATGTCACACTGCATGCCGGTAATAAACTAATAAGTATTTTTTAATTCCTTGCCGTAGACCAAAATCCTATACGATTTAATAGTCTTTGATTATATGAACGGCAATAGTCAAAAGAGAAGTTAAGTCCTGTCTCCATTCTTTTCCTGTTAATAAAATAACATATTTATATATTTTGATTATATGAACGGCAATAGTCAAAAGAGAAATTAAAATTTTAATTCCCTGCCTCAAGTAATGTGGTCAATCCAACCAATAGTCCAACACCGCTCTCTTAAAAAAAAAAAATTTCTTCTTTTTTATTTTTTAATAAAAATATATCGTTGATGAATAAAGGCCACCAATATAGTCAATCGGTGGATACTCCCTATTGATTTATTCAATGTTGTTGTGTCAATATCAGTCAAGGTGGTGTATAAAACGTTACGTGTGAAACTTGATGTTGTGCGTTGATGATTCGACCTTGATTCATCAACACTTTAATTGTTTAAGATTTTGAAGTTTTTTTCTTACTTCCGACAATCTCAACTAAGTTTGTCGAATGACTGGCTTTGTAATTATAACGTCTCAAATTCGATTTTTTTACAGAAGTTGTCTATAAACTTTCATAGTTTGAGCTGGTAAATTATGAACAACTTGGGCTGGTTTAACTTATTGTGATTTTTCTACCGAATAGGTTCACAAGGCGAGCTTCACTTTCCGTTAGTATTTTCATAAATTAAAATCTTTTATTTTTAAGATTATGAGTTCAAGTCTCAGTGAAGGCGTTATTGGTTCTTTGTGTTTCAGTAGGTTGAGAAAGTATATGAACAGATACTACAATGTAATAGAGCCAGTAACTTTTTTTAAAAAAAAATCTTTTATTTTGAATTCTATTAAAAATTTCTTGTTTCAGCAATTCGCCAGCGATCACGTTTGTGCTGGACCCCAACTCCACGCTGCGGCTGTTTCAAAGTCTTTGAATCCTTATAAAATGCCGGAAACCCCTCCTCCACCTTCCAAGCAATTTCTTCTGACATTTTTTTTTGGTTGAACTTAGTGCGTGAGCCCACACTTTACCTCAATAATTCTATGAAACCAAAACATTTGAAAATATGGGCAATTGGTTAATTGGAGTTGGAAAGTGAGAATAAATAAAGATAGAGACTCGAGAGTGGGGTTTTGAGGTTTCATATTTTGATGTTTCTTGGGTGGGGGTTAGACGACGTTTGCCTGATGATGTGATTGGGATAATTTTATTTTATTTTTTATCGCAATTTTTAGTATTTTTGTGTAGTATTGAAAATAAATAATTAATGAAACTCGAGACCTCAAGTTTTGGAGTTTCAGTATCTTGATGTTCTTTCGTGAAGGGTTAGATGGTTGCATTTTTAAGGTGAAGTTGGGGTAACTTTTCGCGTAGTTATTAGTGTTTTTTGGTTGGTATTTAAAAAATAATAATAAAGAGATTACAGATTTTTCCACACAAGTAAAACCCGAGGGCATTTGGTGCGGAATTTTGAATGTTAGAACCAAATATTTAGTAATTAAAATGAGTTTTAGTAAAAGTAAACCTGTTGTTTTCAAAAAGTAGAATTTCAATCCCAAGGACCCCACACCTAATTTAAGAGATCATTTGGAAGAATGTAAATTAACTGAACTGATCACAGAAGCTAAATCTTTGCTTACTGCACATAAAGAGCCTCACTTTAAAAGATTGCTCCTACAATACTGCCGGTGTGGATCAATATTTTTCCTCTTTTTTCCTTTTCTATTTTCTTCCTTGTTTTTCCATTCTTGGAAGCAAAAGTGTGATTTCATATGCAATGACTCGAATTCCATTTCGGAACACCAAAAACATTAAAACGGACAATGTAAATAGAATCAAATCTTACATGATTTGTTAACTTCAAAATATTTTTTTTAAAAAAATTAAAAGATTAAAATATGTGATGTTAAAAGGGGATTTGTTCTGTTAGAAATGTATCATTTTCTTCACTCTCAAAAGGATAAGCAGCTTTTGACATGTCAACAAACGCCAGTAGATAACGACAAATAGGCCTCCCTTCTTTTTGCCTTTGCTGGAAATTTCTTGAACGTGAACCTCTTCCCATGCCATTTTGTTTCACATCACACATCTTCTTCATCCACCAATTAACAACATTTTTGTTCTGCACATTTTCCACCATACCCTACTATTTTTATTCAAATAATCAATATCACAAATCACGGGTTGTATTTTAATAGAAAGATACATCCATAAAATGGGCCAATTTGAAAATATTGTAAATAGATTTTAGAAATTGTATGATATGTCTCGATTAACTACATACCGGTTTCTCTAAAAGTGTACATAACATGACTAGTTTGAAAAGATTGTAAATTGATGTTAGAAAAATGTACTTTAATAACATATAGATTCTCCAAAAGGTGCATAACAGGACCAGTTTAAAGAGACGGCAAGTGATGTTAGAAGTCGAAAGATGCATTTCAATAATTCAATCGTAATCGCCTATAGGCTACATGCTAGGTTTCTCCAAAAGCGTACATAACCAGGCTAATCCTGCATTACTTTCACCAAGATAGAATCCTAAGCTTTTGACGGCTTATGAAGCAAAACTATTACTCTGTAACTCTTTTTTTGAATTAGTCAACCAGTTAAGTTCTGTTTTTCTCGATTTTCATTTCTTCTTCCAAAAGGCTAAACCCCAACCCTAAGGGTCCCCCACATCCCGGCCCGACAGAGCATTTGGGAGGACGGATTTTCATTTCTTAAACATGGTGTTGGATCAGCCTCATCATTAATTGTCTCATGGAATGAAAATATTTACCTAGTTTCAAAACCTGGCCAAAATTCTAAAAAGACAGACTATGAGTCTATGTGACCATTGAAAAGCTAAGTGTATATTGCACGAAATATAAGAATTGTGTTTAATTAGAGTCTTTGACAGGTATTATATTGTGAGATATGCACCTTACCCACCGAAGGAAACAAGGAAGTCCATGTTAAGAATAAAGAATAGGAATAAAACTTACTTTAAAATTTTTAACTTTTTTGGAGCTTTAGCCATTCTTATTCCCCAGATAATTGGAGGGCTCTTGGAAATTTCTTTGAGCATTTGTGTACGCGCTGCCCTATGCACGCCAAGAGTAGAATATATTAATTGACACCTGTATGAGGCCAGCATAATTCACCTGATATAAGAAATGAATGAATTTGTATCTTAACTCTCTAATTTAAGTTAAATTAATTATTTATTGTTATACCTACAACAAAGAATTGGTTTCATAAAGAAAGTCAATTTATGTTGAATACTACTCAAATCGACCGATATTTATATGCAGAATGGCACGACTTTCACAAAGATGATATTAGCAATAAAGTGATATGACAATATCTTAATCTGCAATCTCTACTGTATTTATGGTATAAAGATTGTGTTGCTGCGAATACTCGTGAGTTGTTGTGTATCAAACAATTGGAGAAAAAAGTTTGGGTTGAACAAAAACCAATGCTAGAAAACAACACAGGATACTCCGAGTCAATCTGAAGGAATTTAATGGATCATCAAAATTCTTTGAAGACTCAGATTGACAAAGCAGAAAAGAGTCTTGAAAGGAGAAGTGCATGAAAGGAATTACTTGGAAGTGATCCCAGCTCATTGAAGAAGGACGTGAGCTGCTGAAAAGGATATCACAACGACGTCACTTGCGACCAAATCAAGGCAATCAAGACCAGAAGCGAATCAAACAAAACTTGAAGTTGACTCGCAGTTACAACAAACAAGCTTAGATAACGGAAAACCGTTCCATTGAAACACACAATAATGTTGAAACTGTGAAGGCAAACCAGGCCGAAGATTTTACTAGACCCTTGTCATTTTTTGGATTGATAACGCCAAAAGGGGGGAAGAAATTCTCAGTCACTTGGTTTTTGCAAAATCAAACACATATATTATTTCTTTTAGAGAAAGTGCTATACAAAAAGAGCAGCGAAGTTAACAATATCCAATATCTAAAACCCTTGGGTTAATGGAGGCCGGAATATAAGTACAGCCGCGGATCAATTCCTCACAAGACCATTTACAGTTGGTTTTGCTCTAGTTTCGGGTGATGTAAATCCTTATTCATTGTTACGATAGCATCGAAAGTTTTGACGAATCTCGTAGCTCGGTATTGAATGACTTACTAAATATGAGTACCGTACACTTCATGATAACGTAATGGACGAAGGAAAATAATTTACCACGAATGATCAAGAAATGGCCTGCAGCTGGGATCAACCCAAATTTGGATCTCGGCAAAAAATAAAGAAGAAGAAGGTAAGAAGGGGAAACGATACCGATGGATATCGTGGTAGGATGACTTAAGAGCATTTCACTGGTCATAATCATGGCATTTCATTAGTACATTCATTGGAGAAGAGAACGATCAACGCTTTCATGCAGCATGTGCCTTGTGTGCCACTGTTGGTGGGTAAGCTGGAGTTTACTTCGTTGTGGGGCTACCATATTCAACTAATATATCTGGAAGTTTTGGTATTACTTAAAATGGCTGGCGAACGATTAAAGAGATACTCCATGGTAATGCCTAGCTCGCATAAGTATGATTCTTCAGCTCCACCCCAGGTACATATCGTTCAAGGTGTATTCTGTCAAGAAAGTACCCTTTTATCGGGGATGTAAGAAGAGCCAGTAAAGGTAATCTGTAAAATTACTCTGTTAAATCTGTCTTGCTCCTGAGATATTTCTACTCATTTCGAACCTCTTGTTG
>VALG01002611.1:0-11868 GCA_009835305.1 Ipomoea purpurea
ATCCACATGCAATATATCTGTACTCTATCAGTTCTCCAAAGATTTTAATCTCATAACCACTTTGCTTTTCAACAAAAGTCTTAAATTGTTTGAAAACATCACATGCTTCAGACTTTTTGCTTCAGAAGTAAACCCATGTTTTCTACTGAAATCATCAATGAAAGTAATAAAGTACTTACAACCTCCATGTGAGGGACCTCCAACGAACACAGGTCTGAGTGAACAATCTCCAACTGCTTTGTAGCTCTCTTTGACTTGCCCACGGGGGAAAGGGATCTCTATGCTTCTTCCCAATCACACAAAATCTCACATATACCGATCAGGGACATTCACAACAGGTAAATCAGAAACTAGTTCCTTCCTTGCAAGATAGTTTAATCCAAAGAAATGGAATGCCCAAATCGCATATGCCATAACCAATTTTATCATCACAAACTTAGAATTAAAGCAAGCAAGGAGATATGCTAATTTTCAAAAAATAGTCGATTTTGGGACATATTTACTTTGCAATCAAAACTCCTTTATCATCTTCAATGGTACAACACCCCTGAGCAATATGTATCTTATATCCTTTTTCTGACAACTGTCCCATAACTCAACAAACAATTTTGGTGTAGTTCAGGAACATAGACAACACATCGGATATAAAAATATTTTGAGTACCTTCCTTCAATTGAATAGAGATTTTACCTTTTCCCAAATTGGCACCTTTGACTTATTGCCAAATGTCACTTCAGACTAGACTCTGATTCATCCCAGTCAGAAAACTTTCTTTCCTCCCACACATATGGGTTAACTACACCCAGTATCCAAGAACCATATGGTCTTATCTGCAGAAAAACTATCGCGGCTAAAAGTAAAAATTTCAGAATCTCACCGACTTTTCAGCAGTATTTTCAAGCAATGTTTGCTTGATTTCCACGCATTGTTGTCCTCATTATACAAACATCTGCAACATTGATTGTGCCCAACTTGCCACAATTGTAGCAATGAATGAAATTTACCTTGTTTGGTATTACCTCCACCTCTTCCTTTGGTTGGAGTTACCACGTCCTCCTCCTTGGTGAAGTTACCACGACCTCTTCCACCAGAACTCCTCTTCCTCTTCCACGAACCTCTACCACGAGATCCTCCACCTCTTTGATTAGTGCCAGTCACATTAAGGGTGACTTGACTCTTCAAAGCTTCTTCTGCTAGTGTCTGATTTTGACGCAATCCTGTCAACATGACTTTATACCGTACCTTTCAGCTCTGCAATTGTTAAGAGCTCAGTTTTGTTGACTCGTGATCGAAGCCACCCAATGGTCATACTTCATCGGCAATTCGAAGAACTTTCTCAACCACTGGCACCCATCCTCAATTGTATCTCCGTATAACCTCATCTTATTCACCATTCAAAAGACGAGTGAAATACGCATCTACTGTTTCTGTAGAGGTCATCTCACAATTAATCAGTACAACCTTCTCAACGACGGCAACTTAGACTTTTGCGGCCCCGATCAAACTCTTTGTGTGACACCTTTTAAGATGTCCCAAGCTTGTTTTGTTGTCCTCTGAGCACGGAGCCTACATTGCCCAAAAAATGAAAAATGACAACACCTTGGTGAATCTGAAACCCAAGGCCCAAATTTATCTCGTCCGTATAGCGGCTAGCTTCAGCTCCTTCGGGTAGACTCAGTTCCGATCAAGCAATAGCTCTCAAAAGATTTGAGCTTGAATGTGTGGACATCATAATTTGTAAATAACTTGCTACATCCGACGGTTTCCCGTCCAAGCATTTTGGGACCCACCCCAACAATAGCTTGAAAATTTGTCACCATACCTTCTCACTACTGTAATCATCTCAGGGTTGAAAGGTTTAGCTGGCCTGATCCACCCAAATGTTAGGCGAGTAGCAGTAAGTAAATATAATGATCGATCTTACACATTAAATAACTAAATTAAATATCAATATAATCAATCATGTTACCAATCAATAATATACGCATAACTAATGCTATATTATAATAGCACGAGAGAAAGAGAGAGGAAATGATTAACTCATTGAATTGATTTTAATGAATCGAACGATAACGAATTATTCTTAGGTACTAAATGCATAGCACCAACTAATAAAGCTAGAAGGATTAGGAGATATCATGTATCACAATCCACGTACAGCTAATCCATAACCACATACTAATCTGATTCAACTCCACCACCCGCTATGTTTTGCATCGACCCTTGGATAATATACTAACAAACTAATTTAATACTTGGTTTAACAATTACTAATAATAATAATATTATTATTATTATTATAACACTATACAGTTTAGAAATTATGAATCTACAGTACAGATATTATGAATCTATTGTATAGGAAATTATGAATCTACTATATTAGTAAATTATGAATCTACGGTTTAGAAATTATAAATCTACAGCATAGATTTTATGAATCTATCATACACAAATTATGAATCTATAGTATAGAGCAATTATGAATTTGAATCTGTGCACCTTAATCTTATTTGTGTAAGATTATTAGTTGATGCTGATTAGTTGATTACTGAACTAAACAACAAATCATTAAAAATAAGCAATGCACGATTAAAACCTTTGATCAAGGACATTTGTTTTTAACTTTAAGAAAATATTGTGTTTATAGCATCTAGACGGTCAACACGGGCCAACAGTACTAGTCAAATATGCAAAGAACAATGAAAAAGCTAAAAACATGATGAGGACCAACAGCAAGGAAACTCTTTTATTGCCCAAACTCTTGAAAAATCAGTACTCTTTTCTCACCCCTTATGTGGGGATATTTATACAAGAAGCGCTCCGACCAAATAAGGAAACAACTGAGAAACCTAATGTATCAAAGAATACGGATCAAATTTTCCTAAGAAATGCAACAAATTTCCCGTCAATTACATTTTTTTTTTTTTTGGTCAGGCCATAAGTACCCTGAGCATAAAGCTACTAACTGTAAGAGACACATTTTAGCCCGTATCATAACCTTAAACTAATCCCAATTCGTACCGAGCCGACGCCAATCAAGGGGCAAACGTGCTGATCAGATTGATTTTCTCCATTCGAGAGGGGGTTTTGTACTCCCAACCTCTCTTAAGGGTCGGCCCAATCACATCTCATATTTGACATTGTACCTAACATGTTACCGAAATTAATAAATGACGCTTCTTGATGAGGAAATACACCACCGACCTCACATATCACACTCGGTAAGTCATGCAGGAAACCGCATCCGGTTATATCCGAATTGACTCGACACCCACATATCTTGGGTTCCCGACCACGATTCATTCGGTAACTGAATCTCCTAAGTTGTACACTCTTAGCTTAGCATAATTCACCTTTACTTCTCTGATCACATAATATCGAGAATGCTACTATGTTAATCGGCGGTTGAGCATATTTCGTTAATAACATGTCTTACGACCACAAACTGAACAAAAGGTACTGTCACATCACTAGTATTAAGGCTGTTAGTTCCCTCGAAGTACACTTTGCATAACGAGAACAGTTAATGAAGCTCTATATCACACGTAACAAATATGTCGGAGGCCGGCATGTGTTCCATAGTCTTCTATATATAAGGTGCATTAAAGCACCTTGGACGGGACTTTTGGACAATTTCTCTAAGAAAGATGATCGAAACTTCCAGACTAAAGATAATTTATCCTGTAGGACAATACACAGTGCTCATAATACTTGACAAAATACGTGATACGGTTAAATACGTCGTATCAGATCACTTCCTATTTCCTAATCTATAAAAAGGAAAGTATTTATTAAGGCAAGAAATCTCAATAAATTCTTACTAATGCCTCCAAATATGCCAAATTGCCACTTTTAACACACTTGAAAATCCTCCTCGATGTGCTATTCACCACCCATAACCCGAGCGCTCTCTTCGAGGTTGGCCAACGAAACACTTCAGTATTGACTTGCTTAGGACCATCTACATTAATGTATTTTGGGTAGTTTTTAAGGAGGACAAGCTTAGGCGGGGGAGAGATGAAGAAGAGATTAAAGAAAATGATCTCACTGCAAAGTATGATTTTATCAGAATTCTGAGACCCTGGAAAACACATGCAAACAATTTTCTCGCTGCAATCGCGTAAAGCGCAACACAACGCCCAGCTAGGCGGTTAATGAAGCTTTTTTTTTTTTTTCTTTTTTTTTTATTTTTCCTTCCATCTCCATCTTTTCTTTCCTATTCACCACCATACACATACAAAAACTTCTCAAATTTAAAACTATTAAAAATGCTCTTAGTCCTAATATCTCATTCATTAGATAAGACAGATTGTCAAAGCTCAATTTCAAACTCCTTTCTTGTATAACGAAAAAACCATAATCTGCAAATAGTGTAACACAATTATTTATATACTTAAAATAAGAATTTTATGTATGGTATTTAAAAATTTCAATTAAAACGTTAAGGTGATAAAAATTAACCTGAACCAACATTGGCAGAGTCCACATAACTATTGATTATTGCGGGCCTGGGCAGCCACCCGGTATGAATTCGGTTGTTATACTGCATCATGGTTTGAAAACTGCGTCATTTCTTTAAGTAAAGAAATAATAGCGTTAAATTTTTTAATAAATATTGTATTTTTATTATGTTCAGCAGCAAAATGAAATTGCTCTCGCATATTATGTTTATATCATCATCAATAAGATTGTAATTGAATTAAAATGATATTTTAGTTGTGTTAAAATGAAATTGTAAATAGCATAAAATAAAATTGAAGTAACATGTCTCACCATATTGGAGTGCATATTATTAAATAAAACTATAGTTGAATTGAAATGATACTTTAGTTTGCTAAAATGAAACTACAATATGTATAAAAGAAACTAAATAACATGTCTCACGTATTGAGTGCATATTGTCCAAATGACAACTGTAGTTATATCGAAATGATATTCGTTGTGTTGTAATGAAACTACAATGTATATAAAATGAAACTCGAATAACAGTTTCACATATTTGAGTGTATATTGTCCAGTTAAACCATTGTTGAATTAGAATTATAATTTAGTAGTATTGTAATGAATTACAGTGTGTATAAATGATATTCATAACAGGTCTCACTGTAAATAAGATTAGCCGTTATGTATAGGCATGCAAGATGAAAACTGTAGTTGAAACCAAAAAGCTGAACACTCTTTAGTTGCTGCTAATCATAATATATATACGCATAGTAGAATGAATATAAGACGTAATAGATATATATATGGCGTAAGCGGCCTCGCGATACCTAGCGTATAACACTATAGATAGGTCAGTGATCAGAGGGAACGCGACTCAATGGAGCTGGCGGGGGGCGCGATACCCTCCACGCTACTAACAATAGACTTGAATCATGGCCGGGCGAACGCGTGATGCCGTAATGCAAAAAGAAACCGCAGGCCGGTCAGCGGGGTTTCCTCTGGGCCCGCACAGTCGTCCAGGTGTTCCACCACTAATTTGGCCGTCCGACGGTCGTATATCACTCGGTGCACCAGGGCCGCCACAATGCATTGTGCGCCGCGCTACCAAAACGACGCCGTTTCTAGCTGGCATGCTCAACCAACACAACAAAATCATCGTTTTTTTCCGCGTTCACAGCATCACGAACCTCATAACAGAATACACCGTCAGAAACCTTTTAACTGAAATATCACATAAATCCTTAACTGAAAACAACAGAAACTTTTAACTGAATACACACGACAACTCTTAACACCTATTAACCACACTCCAAACTTTTCACGTTGAAACTACACAGTACATGCGCAGGATAAGACCTGCTTTGAACGGACACAGCACGTGACCTGCGCTCAACAATTGAGAATGCGGGACGATCTTCACTGTCTGCCACGCCACGACCCATTGTACCGGTGTCCGCGTTGCGCAGTATCACAATTCTGGACCACTTGACGTGGAATTGGTTCTCAGTCCAAGCTCTCTACGGAAGAATCCCACTGAGATCTCAGCCATTTACGTCAACTAATCCCAATTTAGGATAGTTGGCTTTTCACGCTTAATATAGTACTCCAGCACCGTTCATCCTCAAACAGCATACGTAAAGAATATCAGGTCATGCTGGGGTGCAGCGATCAGCTCCCGCGTCCAACCTCAAGATACGCCCACCATTGACAACCATTGCGTTGAAGACTGGAAGCAAGCAGTTGCAACTTGTAAGGGTCACGAGAATTCAGGATTCAAAGTTCTCAAATTTGACTTTTACACAGTACATGCATGGATGATGGTAGTAGAAGCAGATATGAGGAATGAGGATGAATGAAAGTAGCATATATTCTGCCATGGAATTATGGAATGGAAGCATACAAGTGCAAATTGACAGATATTATTGAAACAAATACATTATCACAGTAACATAAACAAGAAGATTAATCTTCAGGCAATATATAATGCATTTGGGGCTGCAATAATTCTCCACTTATATGGAGCAAATTCACAATGAAAGAAAACAGTAAACTTGAAGTAATACATGCATATAGCTGAGATTAACTAACTATATATCATCTTGCATCCTCAATGTTGAGCTGGGAGAAAACAGCACTAGCTTCAAGTCCAGCACTTAATGTTTGGGAATCATAATCCTCTTCTTGGCTCACTGGCATGATGTTAGAAGGCAAGCGACGAACGATAGGAGGAGGCAACTGCAGCGAAACATCAGTCATGCTGTCTTCACGGGGATTTAATGGCATTCCAGACTGCTGAAGCCTGAGTGCATACTCTAAGTCCCACAGCACATCAGCCATACTGGGGCGAATCCACGCCATTCTCTTGCAGACACTTCTCTGTGGTTTCCCCGAATTTTCCTGAGTGAGCTCGGGTTGATTTTGTCCTAGAAAAGGGTCAATGATCTTGGCAAGCTACCCCTTTCTTCTGCCAAGACATCCCCCAGTCTGCCAAGTTCACTTGATCCCTTGGCAGCAGGTTGTTGATAGCTGGCCTAGCACACAGCATTCGAGGAGCACCACGCAAATGAGTAGACGTCGGATTTGAGTGAGTTGCATGCATCTGTAGTACTCGGGATCGAGATAACAAAGCTGCCCTTAACGACAGTGCTAACGTGGATTGATCAAGAGGACTGATCTCGAAAGCCCAAAATCAGCAACCTTTGCCACATACTGTTCATCCAGCAGGATATTCTGTGGACTTGATGTCCTGTGGATGATTGGCATATCCAGACCAAGAATGAAGGTAATGCAGGGCCTTTGGCTAACCTATGCAGGCTTCCAGCCTTTTGAACCCAAGACAACTCCGAACGAGAAGTATCACGATCTTTCTGCAGACTGCTCATTCAAATTATAAATATGATCCCTCAATGTGCCCTTCTCCATGAACTCATAAACCAGAATCATCTCATATCTCTCAACACAGTACCCAATCAAGACACAAGATGCGGTGGCGAATCTTGGACAGGATCATTATCTCTGTTTGGAACTCTAACAAACCCTGCCCATGCCCAGGCTCACTTCTCTTCACAGCCACCTTCACCCCATTCCTCATAGTCCCTTTGTACACCTTCCCAAACCCCTTCCCCAATCATTCTTTTGGGATCAAAATCTTGTTGCAGACAGGATTTCTGCCAAGGCACTTTCAACCCAAGATTCATATCAGGACTAAGAGAAATCACACTTTTTTCTGTGCTACGGCTCTGCGTACTCGCCCCAAATATCTGATCAAAAGGAAACTACAGAAGTCTCAACTGGCTTTCCTTTATCTTCTTTGATTTCAAATAAAACCACACTGCCACTCCACAAAGAAAAATGAAAGCCAACCCACCAACAACCGAACCAAATTACTATCACCAAGCTTTCCCCTTGTGTCCACTCCCATCTGGGAACTTTAACCTCAATCCCCTTTCTGTATCTGCATAATTCTAAACCGATTCAGTCACATGACACATATGTAGAATATGTTTACTTAGATTTGCAATTAGCCATGCCATGTATTTCAACTACAAAGGATACATCATCACACACATTTTGGAGCCTTAGGGTAGAAACAATATACATGTAACCTAGATCGATCGACTTCTGTACATAAGCTAAGTTGGTCCCCAGCCACTCAAGAAATAAGCCAGCAAATAGCACGGGGGGTAGAGTAAGAGCAAGAGAATGAGCAGTTCAACGGCAGTATGCAAATAGATATCAGTTACCGTGGGAAACGTGAAATGAGTCTATCATATATCATGTAAGGCTCAACCATTAGAGGAACTCCATCATGATACATCACCAACATTGAATGTGTTCTGCATTCCGACCGGCAACAATGTCAGAGAAGTGGAAGCCTGAGAAAGTGTGTAGTATTGTTTTCACCACCTGAACCGCCATCGGCTTATGTTGAAGGTTTACTGTGCGCGATATCATTAAGATTTAGCCATATTGTTCCATCATCCAGGCCAATCCTTTGACAGCAACATCTGTGGTGACTATCAAGTCGGTAACAACAAACGGTAGAGCAATGCGAGAACAAAACATCTCATCACTAACGTCTGCCAAAGAAGCATCAACAAAGCGGAGGCTCATCTTGATACAGTCCTACTGGCGAGACCCCAACACACTAAGTGCAGCCCCATATTTATCCTCTCCACAGTTAACTACACGGGTTCCACTTAGTACTTCCCTTTCCAGATGAGAATGGAGGTCAATCTCCTTTATTGATTTTGAAAAAGGCCGCCAAGGATTAAAAATGCGAGGCAAGTAAACCCCCTCGAATATCCAATGCAGGAGAATACACATTAACATCCTTAATCCTTGATTACCTCCTTCATGTATGGGTTAGCTAGAAAAATGTATATATTATGTGCTTTCGGCATTTTTTCCATCCTTTATTTACCATGCATTAGAGTTGAATAGATAGAAATGCACAATAGTGGGGTAAATTCTTTCACCAGTTCATTCCACTCCCCCCAAAGTACTCTCCACACCCTTAAGTGGGAAAGTACGTGCTAGGAAATGTTCTTCCACCCTAGCCTTCACAAAAATGAGTAGGTGTTAGAAATAGGTGTTAAATATCCTAGGACTAGCCAGATGAAGACTACTTCTCTCTAAAATAACATCGTTAGTTGAAATGCGATCAAAGTGGTCTCGGAATCAATGTAAGCAACACGGATATTCATTCCCGGATTGATGATACCAACAACCAAGAAAATAAAAAATGCGGAATATTCTTTATAAATTCAATACTATAATATCCAACTGCCAAAGCATCGTTTAGGAAATGGGCTTGCTCTGATTCAGTGAGGGTTGCTATGAGGATCACTTTCATGCTTCTATTGTGGTCGAAGCGTTCACAAATAATCCCGCAAAGAATTGTATTAGCAGTGCTAGGAGTTTTTAATTAATTCCCATTTTATTACATAGAAAGTATGTTAAGATCAAATTTTCTGTTAATTTTAGTGATAGTCTTTTTGATCCAGCCGAATCAGTTTTGGTGCACGTGTTTTAGGGACGTACATTTGACAAACTCGGATTGCAAAATCATCTTGCTAGTCTATACTATAATATAAAAGATTCTTTGATTGACTGGCAAGTTGGAACTACTGCAATGACAGAAATCGCGCTAGACAAATTGTGTACAACAGAAATTCCGGCCCCCAATCTCTAAAAAATTTTCTCCTAATAAAATATATTGAATATAAAAGTAAAGACAATATCCTGACTGGCGTGAAACAATCATTAGCATTCTCGGATGGGAGAAGATTTAAAAATTTCTTTTTCCTATATATAGAAATACTGTAATGGGAGAAAGGAAAATGGAGCGAGTTGTGAAAATATGCATCTAAGCGTACGTGAAACTAGGAGGCCATCTATTTATCTATACCCTAAGTCTGTGTCAAGCTTCATATTAACCAACACAGAACATTCCTTGCCAATTTGTTTAACCTTTGATCACATAACTTAGTCTCTTTATCCATCTATACATCTATACCCACTATATGAAGCAAGTTTTTTGATAAAAAAACTAAAATCTTGCAATTCTTTAAACTGTGCTCTCCCGACTCAAAACAATGTCGCTCGGATCTATAAAGTCTGGCTTCTAGATGGAAGAAATAGTTTATTGTGGATTGTCGTCTTTCCCTACCTTCGTATAACCAAATACTATTCTGGGTTAAACTTCTTTTTCTAAATTAATAAAAAAACTATATGTATTTCCAAGTCCAGGTGACATCGATTGTGTCGTGTAAAATCTATCTACCCAGCATCATACGTCTATACTGGAGAATAAAAGTATTCCCATCACCGGTAAATACCAAATCCTACTAATGGTTTATAACTTCCCCGCCAATTGGAAGTCTTACTAGTACAAACGCAGTTGATGAAAGTATCTAGTACTTACTAATGGGTGAGAATATATATAATTAACGTAGAGATCTGCAGCGTGTGATGTTCTACTTGAGAGGGGGAAAACGTATAATACTAAATTATCAATAGTGAAAGAAATAAGAGAAAGAGAGCTAGGATGTAAAACATACCAATAGCAGAACATAGAGGAGTATGAATCAATCTATCTACTATCTAGATTACGTACCCTTGAAAAATCCTATAAGACCTCTTACCATGGAAAAATTTATTTCTTGGTTTGAGTGGAGGTTAGACCAGCTCGAAGCTCCATCAAAGCATTGATAAAATCCAAATTCCTGAAAAAGAACAAATCAATTTGGTAAACTTCCCGCGCCCAATTCCTATGAGTTAAAAATCTAAGACTTAACCTTAATAAAATATGAGCTAGATGATGTACGATTTGCTCATAAAACGTTTTGCATACTCGAACAGTAGGCTGAGTAGAATAATGTTGGATAATAATAGAAATTCTTTTCTATATATAATGTCTAATAAAAAATCATATAAAATTACAATTTCCTATTGTAATACCTATCTATCGACTCTATTATGAGCCTCTATTTTATTGCTTGTGGGCCCCATGTCTCACACGTCGTGAACGCGCAAAGTCAATTACTGATATTTATTATATTTAGCGAATCCTTTCACTCCTCACTTAATATTACAATAACCATAACAGCATGAAAGATAACATCTCTGAATTCATTACAAAATTCCCGCCCAAATATCACTTAATCTCTCTTCCTAATAAAATAAATCTGCAATTTCTACTTTCCTATTACGTGACAATAATTTAACCAGCGGGATTTTAATAAATGATAAATTCTATTTATAATATCTTTTCTTTAACTTCCAAGAAGACTGTAATCCCAGGTCGCCTAAGGGCCCCCATCCTCTGACGCCGTCAGATGCAGTTTGTGTGGTCAAAAGAGCAAGAGTAATTATGTGACTAACGAGAGTGACTATCAGACTCAAATTGGGTTAAATGCTGGCAGCTTTAGCTGTGCCAAATGCCCGGATGCGCAACAAGGAATCTACACCGACAGTATCTTATTCAAGTATCTTTTATACTTTCCTGCCAATTTAGGAAACAAAGTCAGTTGAAGGCCTGAAATTTCGAGGTAAAACGAACCAAAGTATAGCAATTATTTACCCTAAACACTCGCCAAGGCCGACCTCCGAGGTCTACAGAATTACTATGTTGCTGAAAATTCATTTTTTTTTTTTTTTTTCTTTTCTAGAGAATTATGTTAATGAAAATACTGTAATATAATACAATTGCAATCTATCTATCTAATACACATCGGTTCCTATAAAAACTCATATAACAAATGTTTATAATGTTGTACATAATGAACAAAATACATTTATATAATTATCAGTCAAAAAATCAAATATCGTCAGCAATTTTATTAACATCTCTTCTATCTATTATATATCTTTTGTCAAAACTCCTTCTATCCCAAGGAGAATATATCTATAACTATATTA
>VALG01002613.1:0-12532 GCA_009835305.1 Ipomoea purpurea
GCCTTAAACAGTGTTCTAAATAGCAAACCGAAAGGCTCGCCTCGACTGGGGACTTTGGGCGACGCAGAATAGGTAACAGGGCCTGCACCTTTAGACGTTTCTGAGAAAACGAGCTACAGGAGGTTCCTTCGATCAGAGGGGATCGGCGAGAAGAGATTATTGAACAAGGGCCTGACCTTATACGTTTCCGAGACAACCTACGGAGTGCCTCGACTGGGGAGTAGGTGGAAAAGAAGAAGCGACGGGGCACTGACCTAGAACAGTGTTCTAAGTAAGGAGAAAGCGAATGGTGCCTCAAATGTGGGGACTTGGCGAGAAGAGATCGGAAACAAGGGCATGCGCTTAAGACGTTCGAAAAAGTCTATAGGCAGTCTCCTCGATAAAGGAGCTCGGCGCGAAAAGAAGAAACGACGGGGCACTAACCTAAACAGTATTCTAAGTAGAAAAAGCTAAGGATCGCGTCGACTGCCGGGCTCCGGCGGAGAGTGGGAACAGCGGATGGCCTAAGAGTTTCGGAAAAAGCTACGAGGTTTCGACTAAGGGCTCGGCGAGAAAGAAGACAATCGGGGCACTAACCTAAACCGTTCCTAAGTATGAAAACTAGAAGGGTCGCCTCAAACTGGGCAACTCGGCGAGAAGAGATGGGACAACAAAGGCACTGACCCTTAAGACGTAACGAGACGCTTACAGGATCGCCTCAACTGGGGACTCAGCGAGAAGAAAGAACAAGGAAGCACTGACTAAATCGTTTCTAAGTAGACAAAGCCCAAGGGGTCCCTCGACTGAGGGACTGGGAATTAGAAGTCGAGAGAAGCTTGGGGTGTTGACCTCAAAAAATTTTTTTTTGAAGAGAAAGTACTAGGAGTCACCTCGACATAAGGACTTCTGCAAGGGGTTTCTTAGCGAGGAATAAATAGTAATTTAAAGAAAAGACAAAAGGTGTAAGAGGAGTTCAAAAATAATTTCAAATATACACTACCACCGAGGGAGAAGAATGCTAGGGTTAAGTTGGATTTAATTTGTTTTAGAAAATAGGATAATAATTATTATTTTACTTTTAATTTAGATTGATTATTGTTAAGTAATAATATTGTGTTTAAATATTTTTTGAATGATTTGAAAGTTCAAATTATATTTTCTTTAATACAAGTTTAAAGTTATATAAATATATGATAGAATTTAATTATTTGTATATTGCTAGAATACTATTAACTCCATTACAATGCATTATTTGTTTATAAACTATTTTCCCAATTTAATGAAATATTTTTCAAAAAAAAAATTATTGAAGCAAATTTTGTTTCAATTTTATTCGAATTTATTATTATATATTATTTTGAGGGATGTGCAAGTTTTGGTTAAATTCAATTCATTGATCAAATCAAAAAATTTCGATTAACTGTTCTTTATACGAAAATTTGATTCGATTATTCGTTAAATGATTTTTCAATTCGGGTTAACAATTAATTCGGTTCAAAATTATCGATTGACCAAGTTAGCCGAACGATTAATTTGCCTAGAGATAGTCTTAGGGTTAGGAGAAAATTTTATTAATTGTTTTATTGGGTTCGGGTTATATGGGCTACATTATTGGGTTATTTTTGGGTCAGATTATTTAGAAGAAAAGATGAAAGAAATAAAGTTTGATCCAAGAATTTATTATATTTAGTATATTTGTTTATTAAATATTATAAAATACATTGGTGTAATGGGTTGGGATGGAAGTAATTTGATGTAAAAATATACTGAGAATATTCCTTTTATTGGGTTTTGGTTATGGGATACATTCAATTTTTTGCAAAGCAATTGATAATATGGGATGAAGGTCCAATGATGCACAAATTTGCTATGAAGCTTTAGACCTGACAATGAGGGATTTGTTACGCTCCATAAATCCGAATAGTTATGAATATGACCTTTGGTGGTAAACAGTTATTTTTTTGTGACGATTTCAGGCAAATTCTACAAGTAATTCTAAAGGGCACACGTCAAGATATTGTTGGGGCAAACATAAATTCCTCATATCTTTGGAGATCCTGTAAAGTATTTAGGCTAACTAAGAATCTACCCCTAAGTGGTGTACAATCAGAGGTCGAAGCTAAAGAGATTAAATAGTTTGTAAAATGGATAGCTAATATAGGTGATGGAGTAGTTGGTAATTCAACTGACAGTGAAGCAGATATTACATTCCAGATCACTTATTGCTCAAGTGTGACGATGATCCTATTGCTGCAATTGTTGATAGCACATTCCCTTTGTTTCGGCGCGGTATAAGTGATCTGTCATATCTTAAGAACAGTGTTATTTTGGCTCCAACATTGGATGTGGTAGATAGCTTTAATCAATACATGAATGATCATAAAATTACAAAGTTTATTATTTCAGATTTATTAGGTTTTCAAACTATATATTTTTTCATATAATTATATTATACTGTATATATATCATACTATATATATAGCTGCGCATCACGCGGGTGCACCTACTAGTTCCCTCAAAACCTTGTAGGATTTTCTTAATATAATGTGGGGAATTTCAACTACTTTTTCCAACCATTAAAAAAAAACAACAACAAAAAAAGTGATTACTTGCATCACATTAGTTAAAATTGTAACATTTATTTTGTTGGTTGAAATTTCCGACCACTTTTCTTCTAAGGTAATGAGTTTTTTCCAACTAGCTAGCAAAGTGGTCATACACGCTGGAAAATTTACTAATTTCAGTTCATTTTTGAGTGGTCAGTAACTTGCAAATTTCAACTGTGCCTTTAGGAGAGTAGTGAGAATGAAAAAGTTAGATCACTTTCATTATATCCTGATATACTTCTCCAGTTCAAATTTCTATTATATATATATGAGCAGTTCAGTATTCCAATCCCTCTAATTGTAATAATTCATATAAAGAGCTTTCTAAATCCCTTCAAAATGAAAATAAAGACAAAGTAACAATGGAGATCAAGTAAATTGATAAAAAATTTGTATTAGGTAGCATATTTGAATAAAAAACAATTAATAGTTAAAATACTACGTAATTCACTAATTCCAAATATTTCAACACACAGTACAAAAACTTTACATAAAATATTTCAAACACACTATCCAAATATTTAAAACACACTGTACAAAAAATTACATAAATTTTTCAGCTCTTAAACACCGAAGGTGGTTTGGTCCACTAATTTCTCAACAAAATGCTTCTTTAGCTCTTTTTAGTGTATTTAGATGGTTTAAACAATCTTTTGAATAATTTTACAACCACTTTCGTAAATGGTTTCTAAGAAATGACTATGGAAATCTTATGTTTTATTACTAAATTTTAATAAAATTTAAATTTTTAATTTTATTTTTAATTAAAAAATTAAATAAAATTAAAAAAAATAAAATAAAATAAAAATAAAAAAATCGGCGCCTAGGAGGCGCCTAGCGTGTTTTGCAACATTGGTTGTTATTCTCCCTCTCTCTCTCACACACACACATGTGCCCTACAGTGCGGCTGCTTGACAAAATACACCAACAGCGTTCACAAAAGACACACCAATAGTGTTAGGAAAAAACATAACAATGAAATGCACAAATACACCAAAAAATACACAACACACCGAAAAAAATGCAACATATATCTCCACACTCCTAATGGTGTATTTCCGAACACTGTGTGTTGCTTTTATTCATACCTAATGGTGCATTTTTTGTGATGCGTACCTAATTTGTGCATGTTTTTTGCTGTACATACATTTCCTAACATGGGATGTATATTTGTATAATTATTGGTGTGACCGCACTAACCGCACGGGAAGGCGCGACCGCACCTGAACTCGACTATATATATATATATATAAATATATAACATTCAGTATATCATAAATCATAATCATCATTATTATTATTTTGTATAAAGATATTTATATCTTTAAAACATATTCCAATTCTATTTCTTTAACCAACCAAATACTGGAATACAATTTCTAAAGTCTATTCATTTAGCGAACCAAACAATATAATACAATTTCTTTTCTATCCTTACCTATTCTATTCCCTGTGAAATAGCATTCTTATTCTCATTCTGTGAATCAAACGTGTTGTTATATAATATAGTGTTGAATTTTAACTACAGTTTCATTACATGTATTATATCATATCTTACTCCTTTAATTTTACTCTCTGATATGGTGAGCTCTAATAAGCTAATCTTTTTTCATGTGAACCCAATATAAGTGTTTAGGTTAAGAATTGTACATGAGAGTAAAGTTAAGAGTAAAAAATAGAAGTGGATTATGTTTCACTAGCATGGATATACTTTTTCACTTTTTTAGATTTAGGCAATCATCCTTGAAAGCAGCTAGTAAATAGGCAGGCAAACTAGGCTTTTCCCCACTTTGGATACCCATCTCTGAACCCGGGATTGAGAATATGCAGTGCAACACTAATGGCTGGAGGAAAACAAGTCTTCCTTGGGCTACATTCAATGAGGTTGAATTAATGTGATTACTGACTGGCATCACTATTTTTACTCTCTTGTGGGATTGATTTGATATGATATGATTCAATCTTTTTCTTCCAACTATTTGTCTCCTTTTCTTTCTAACGTGTCGATCTAAGCATAAGAGATTACATTCGCTTTAATCCTTCTTAACAAATCTCTCCAATTAATGAGCATACTTATGTTAATAACTAGTATTTTATGCGTATTGCGTGATTGGGATAATGTCCAATACTTTTTTTTAATAAGTACTTTAAAGTATATTAAGGCAGGATTATATTAGAATTGTTAATGCATAAATATTGAATGTTGAATTTGCGTATTTAAATAGGTAATTATAAGTTTACAATGCAAGATAATATAGATCAAAGATTGATTATAGTTGTCATAAAATATTTATAGGTATGGTTGAAACAAAAATACGGACATAAGGGAGAGCAAATAAAAAATTAGGGTATAAAGTTTAAATATATTACTATATTGAAGAGCTAATTTTGATTGTCAAACAAGGACATTTGCGAGGTAGTTTTCCACCTTCAATTTGTTGTGTAATTTGAATACTCTTTTTTGTAAATAAATCCCTTAAATATGATTGGCTTAATTATATTTTTTTATTTTTTATTTTTTAAAAACAATATTATTAATTATTAATTATTATTTATTATTATTATATTATTATTTTATATATTATTATTATTAATTATTATTATTATTATATGTATACTAGGTCATTTACATGTTAATCTAAAAAGCTATTTTTTTAAATATCTTTTTATCAACAGTTGATATAATTCGCTGGTCAAATCAGCTAATAAATCCGCTAAACGCTAACCGCTAACTACGATGTCAAATAATGAAATTACGTGAGATATGCACTTCAATTTGTTGTTGTATTTGGGTACTCTCTTTGTCCAAAATTCCTCAATGATGGCTTTAATTAATTAGTACTGTTCTTAATTTTTTCATGGTATGTTAATAATATTGGAAATAAATATATAATTATTTATATTATAACTTTGATATTTAATATTAAAAAAATAGTGCAAAAAAAGATATAGACAAGTAGTGAATATAACAATTATGAATTCTGAATGTAAAGAATTTTTAATTGGAAAATAAAGACAATATAGTATAATAAAATTATTTCTCCTTAATTAATTGTATTTGATAATAAATAATTTTTTTTAATAAAGACATTGTAAGGGACAATTGCAACGAATAATAATTTACATTGATGAATTTGAATGTGAAAAGAATTTTTATACTTGGACGAAGAAAATAAAGACAATATAACTAATGAAATTATTTTCTTTATTTAATTTATTGATAATGAATAATTTTTTTGAATAAAACATTGTAGATAATTCTAAATTAAATGTAATGTATTTTTTGTTGTACTACTAAATTATTATTTAATTTTAATAAAGTAAAATAGAGTACTAAATATGCCAACTTTGATTGAATGAAAGGTCTGAACTTCGAACTTAAGACCATTTCTTATTGAAATCAATGATATGTTAACGGTGAACTAACAGAAAATTAACGGAAAAGATAATATTTAACGGAAAAGTTAACGGATAATCATATTCATTAAGGATAAATTAGTAAATCTTAAGAAAAAAATTAAAATCTGATTAATCTGACCATTCATTTGATTAAAAAAATTGACCGCGCGGCATTTTTTCTACCCATTATAGGCTTAATATAAACTCTCTTGGGGCCTCTTATAGTATGATATAACTAGGTATATATAGTTCCTAGATAGTAGATATAGTGATAAATAATATAATAATAATAATAATAATAATAATCTCAATACGGTGATCAAATTATTCTTACAATACAATGTGGTATCATCTATAAAAAAAAAAAAAAAAAAAAAAAAAAGAGTTTCTGAACAATTCAAAACTGTAATTAAAATCAAAATTGACAATATTATTATTGTTACGTTCCACATTACTACTCAATGTCAGGCGGCCATACCGTTACATTATTACTTCTAATTTACTATAATCAATTGTAAATAAACATAAATTATTAAACAAAACAAAAATCAACACTCTCTATCTCGTCTCGGTTGGAGATGAAGGAAATGACTTCATCTCCGGCTTGAAGATGAAGATGGGGAGTTGGGTATTTTTAAATTTATTTTATTTAAAATTATTATAATAAAAAAAATAGTTTTTAATGAGATGTCGCTACATAAGTATTAACCAGGTAAACATGTTAATTGATTTGGGCCTGTTTGATAAAAAATTGACCAATTTTGACTTATTTAACCACTATTAATTATTATTTTTTTAAAAAAATCACTATTAATTATTTAATTTAGTTAAAATATCAATATAAATGTTTGGTTAATTAGCTTTTTGTAACTCCAAAAGGCTAAAATTAAAAAAGCTACTCCAAGCAACTTTTTCAATTAGCTTTTTGAGAAAAGAAATTATACCAAACAACTATCAGGTAACAACTAATTTACCAAACCCTTTCTACAATCAGCTACTGTTATCAACTATTCATACAATCTAATTAACACAATCAGCTAACAACTAACAGCTATTAGCTAACAGTCATTTTACCAAACAGGGCCTTAGTTGTATGATTTTGGATTGTTTAGGAGTTCAATTGAAACTTTTTTAGTTAGATAGTCCAATTGCGTTTTCGCATATAGTTCAATGGCATATTTGAGCATTAATTCCTTAAAAAAATTAACATAAATTGATTTTAAGTGATCATTTGGTGGTATAATTTTTAGTGGAGTCTGATGATTTATTGAGATCGGGTCCATCATAAATCGGATATAGAAATATAGAACGAGGGTAGACAAAGAATAGTTTTATTACCCGGGACGCTAGGCCCAAAATAGTACGTACAAAGCACGAGGTATAAACCCAGAATGGCGACCCAAATACAAAGATCACAGTCCAATGAATGGAATAGGTCCCAAAATAATAACTAAACAAGCTAAGGGAACTAATAAAGAAAATAAAACTAAATATGTTACCAATAGGACTCAAACCTTGGTGTGCCAACAAGGGTTAAAGACTCAGACCAATGGACCGGGAGGTGTTTGGTGACCTAAGAGTGCCTTTAAATAGGAGGGAAGGGTGCTTATTTATACTGTTGAGGGATTCCCAAATGGTTGACAAATAGACGACGGCATCTGGCATCCTTCATTATGGACCACACACGTGTCCCCCCACTACCTTGCTTCCAGCGCACTCCCATGCTTAAGTGGAGCTTCCAGCCCTTTAGTACACAAGATTTTGATTGGTTTAGTGGTTTGGGACTTGTGCTGTTATGCTTGATGTTGTGGGTTTGATACCCTTTAGTATTAATTCTAATAATATTTTGCTCCAAGCTTCCTTCTTTCCTTAGCCCAATAGAATTCCACCCAATCGTTATACCGTGCACCACGGCGCATATATAACTGTGTGCCCCGCGCCTCCCAAAACGACGTCGTTTTGTTAAGTTGTTAAAAAAAAATAAATCCTCTGTTTCGAATGCACATAAACTCATAACAGAATACACATAATCTACCATAACAACACATAACTCTTAACTGAATAAACATAATAACTCATAACACAATAAACATACATTTTAAACTGAATAACACATAATGGGGGGTTGGTTAACATAATATACACATAAACTCTTAACTGAATACAACATAATCCCATAATAACATAAACTTTAACGAATCACAATAGAGAAGATATAGAGACTGTATCGGACGAAACGGAAGTGACGTCAGCAAGAAACGCAGCGCAGTTTTGTGCCTGGCACACGATTATATGCAATTCACCAATAAAGATGGACACCCAGCTTAGAGGCAAAATTTGTTGTGCAACGTTGCAGCATGCATGGTGCCAACGGTTGCAAAAAATGACGTCGTTTTGACTAAAACGTACAGTCCAGCTTTTATTTTATAAAAACAGTTCATTTCCAGCAACAGCATTATGTTGATGCAATAATTTTGAACCATATATCCAGAATGAATTAACAAATATCAGAATGAATGAACTAAAAAATCCCAGAATGAATGAATTAAAATTCCAACATGAATGATAAAAAAATCAGCTTCAATTCCGATCTAAAGTGGAAGATCAGCGCGTTTTTAGTCCAAAACGACGTAAATTTTTGTAACCGTGGCACCAATGCATGGGTGCACACAGTTGCATAACATAACCATTGCACGCTGGACGTTGGACCAAGATTTCTTGAAATAAAAATGAGACACTCAGGGTCCCATATCCCTAATCAGAGTTCATAGTTGAGAATGATGAAGTTTGATATTTATACATTCAAGAATAAATAACAAAACCAAAAAACCGTTGATTCTCAAATTTTACTCTCGAGTGTGAGGAAATGGATATTAAAAAACTTTCAAGTACTCTATAACATTTTATTCCATAATTGAAAAAGTGATTTGGGTTGGATGTGAATTACATTTAGTATAAATAACATTCAACTTTGCCGAAATCACACACTCTTGTATTTCCTAAAAATATCGGCCATTAAAAAAAATCAAGATATTTTCAATAATTAAATTTCCTACCGACTACAAACATTTATCACCGCTCGATTTAATATGAAATTTTCCATTTTGAATCCCCCTTGGGAGTAAGCTATTACATCCAAATACTAGTATCTCTGCACTTAAAACGTGCACTTGAGAGAACCATTAGAAAAAAAATCTCTCCAAAATTAAAGAAAATATAATAGTTAACAAGCAATGTACAAAAATTTTCGCCTAGGACACTGATCGACGACTAGCGTATCACCATAATCGGTGGTTTAAGACGCTAGGCGCCGACTAGGCCGCTAATGTTCCGCCTAAGACCGTCTTAGCGCCCTCCTAGGCACCAACTAAGTCGTCTAGTCGGCCAAATTAATATTGTTCTCCTTTCTTTTTAAATGTGTTATTTCTCTCAATAACGACAGTCGTTTTGAACGAATAACCTAAATTATGTTCAAACACTAGATATTGTTAGGATTATTATTTATACTTTAGTATTCAAATATTAAAGTATGTCGATAGTTTAAATTATATGTAATCAAAAATTAAACAATTTTAAAAATAAAAAAAATAAAATTAAATATACGGGCACCTAGGCGCTCCCGAGTGTACCGAAAACGCCAACCGATTTTTTTTTTAACCATGGTTACAACCTTAGCCAATGCACTAAAGTGCAATTACATTGATTCTCTAGCCTAAAAGACACATATTTTTTTCTTTAAAAAAAAGTCAATAAATCCTAATTTTTTTGTTATTCTATAAATTAATTATGCCAAACTGTGCCAAAAGTCCGCGACATCAACCGCACCCAGTAAAAGTGAAACGGTTAGCTCCGATCTGCGAACTGGAAACTGCGCCTGCATTCTTGCACTCATGAAATCTGCAGCGATCAGTCTACAGAGAATCGTATTATAGAGTATACAGCGAATGTAGCAATTGAAAATGCCCTCCACAATTAGGCTCTGGACTGTTCCTCATTGTAATATTTGAGATCACCGAAAACCAATCGCAATTCCAATCGGTTGTGAGGGAAGAATATCGCCCATTATAAGTTGTTGCTTGAGCATTCGAATCGAGCTGCAAAACCATTATATTTGAGATTTCAATAAATTATAAAATGGCCTAATTCCACAATGGTTTAGTAGCAGTATTTGAAACAAGAGATAAGATTCAATAAAACAGTATTTAAAACTCGACAGTAATAAATATGAGGATAGTAGTCAAAGTAAAGCAAATCCCTTAACATGTTGAGCCATGAGTTTCGACTAATTTTAATCCATTTTAAATCTATTGTCACTGGAGTGTGAGTCAGAGAATAACTTTCCGAAGGCCAAAGTAAATAATTAAAAACGTACTGTTGGCTTTGGGTCCAAAGTATCTATGATGATCCATGTACTAATAAGTTTTTGTTCATTTTAGATCATTCTAACCTTAATTTTTTTCAATTTAGTCCATTTACTTCAAAAGTGAATACAATTAATTAAGGATAATAAGCTTTGCGTTGACATAACCTTACATGTTAAACTCATATATTAATTTAATAAAATTATTTTAAAGTAAATTATTTTTACCACAAATATATTACATTAATCGTTGCTAAAATAAATAACATAATATCAGCTATTATCCTTAATTATTTCACTTCACTTTTTTAAATGTACAGAGACTACAAATTAAAATATAAAGATAAATTGGACAAAACATTATAATCACATAGACCTATTATGACCGTTGTTTGTCATAATGTTTACTCCGTATTATAATAAATGTGTTGAAAAGAGAGATTTTTCAACAAAGAGATCAAAAATCTTAATTTTTGGCATTTATATGGAAGATTTAATAAAAAAACTTGGAAAGTTTGGGGTTGAATAGTAATTTTGTTATATCAGCAATGCAACCTCCGAGTCCCATGCTTCAAAAACTGGTGGAAAGTCAGCCACAACAAGGGGTTCAATTGTACTGGGAGACACAGATGCCCCAAAGAAATCCCAATAATACGGAATGAACCATAATCCCTAATTCCAGAACTGTAAATTAAAAGTTAAATATTTTTTAAAACGTATATTAAAACAAATATTATAATATAAAGTAAAATTCAACACACTTTCCTATCAGTGATCACATGTTGCAATATCAACAGTATATAGATTTTTTTATTACTAATTTATACCTTAATTAAAAATAAAAGTATATTTTTAACAAGGAGATACTAAAACGTGACTTAAGATTGTCAACAAAGTTATTAATACGTACTTTTTAAGTTTATGACCACTTCGAGTAATAATTTAATTAATTATTGTAATTAATATTTGGATTTTCTTATACCCCCTTTAATAATCCGAGCTAACTAACTGAATTTACTTTAATAACCTTAATGCGAGCTAATTAATTAAGCCCTAATACTGGCAGATTACCGTGGACATAACCGCGCCGCCGAGATATATTTTCTTTCTCTCTAATCTTAGATCAACTATCTTATTTTTTTTTTTTTGTAATGGAGGAGAAATAGATGAGATTGATTATCTTCGGCGGCGCGTTATCTCATCAGTAATTTTTTCTGCTATGTTATTTTAGTTCTTTATATTTTATTTATTGTTTTTTCTCGCATTAAGGTTATTTATATATGTTAATTTATTTTGTTTTCTAGCTTATGTTAGCTCGGATTAATTAGGGGTATTAAAGTAAAATCAATATTCAATTATATTAAATTGATATTATTTACTCGAAGATGGGGTCTACTAACGTTAAAAAGTACCTATTCAATAATTGTTGACATTCCTTTCAGTCAATACGTTTCTAGTATCTCCTTGGTAAAAATATACTTTTATTTTTTAATTTAATGGTATAAAAATTAGTAATAAAATCTATTATACTTGTTGATAATTGCAGACATGTGACACTGATAGGAAGTGTGTTTGAAATTTACCTTTTTTTTATTATAATATTTGTTTTAATTTATAGTTTTAAAAATCATCTTAACTTTTAATTTTACAGGTTCTGGAATTGGGGATTGGTTCATTCCATAATTATTGGGATTTCTTTGGGGGCATCTGTGTCTCCCAGTACAATTAAACCTCTTGTTGTGGCGTTGATTTTCCATCAGTTTTTTTGAAGGCCATGGACTCGGAGGGTTCATTGCTGAGGTATACAAAAATTTTACTAATTCAATCCCCAAACTTTCCAAGTTTTTTATTAAATCTTCAATAAATGCCAAATAATTAAAATGATTTTGACTCTTTTGTTTGAAAAATTCCTTTTCAACACCATATAAAATACGGAGTAACATTTCTGACAATACAACGGTCAAATAGTCACATGATATATAAGTTTTGTCCAATTTACGTCTTTATATTTTAAATTTGTTAGTCTCTGTACTTAAAAAAGTGAAGTGAAATAATTAAGGATAATAGCTGATATTTATGTATTTATTTTAGACAAATTAATTAATACTAATTTGTGGTAAAAAGTATTTACTTTAAAATAATTTTAAATAATAATGAGTTGACATGTAAGGTGATGTCAACGTCCAAT
>VALG01002616.1:0-26511 GCA_009835305.1 Ipomoea purpurea
TATAAGTTATTTCTGACACTTACTTAGATTAAGAATTTTGTATATTTTTTGTTTTTTGTGGAGTTGTGTATCTTTTTTGACTGGATTGGTGATTTATCCACACTTCATGTTTCTTATGAGATTTTATTTTCAAAATTTATTAAAAGAAAAACATTTCACGTATTACGCGATGTGAGGTTAGTCTCGTCAGCGCCGAGCTTGCGCCGGGCGTGAGGCAGGCGGCGGCCTTGACGGGATGTTTGGTCTGTGCTGTGTGCATGCGGCGTGGGACGTGGCGGATTCTCGTTGCTGTCTCGTGTGTCCGGTCCCGGGATACCATGTTGATAGGCGGCGTGCCGCGCGGACGCCGCTGTCGCTTGATGCGATTTGGCTCCGGCTGACTCTGCTTGCTGGTTTGCGGTGGTGGTTTCGTCTTGCATCTTGTGTGTCCTGTGTTCGGGGCGCCATTTTTGCAGTAGGAATGTTGGGTGGGAGCTGGCGGAGAAGTAGAGGGAATTTGAGGATAGAAGAACATAAATAGTAAGACAGCAAGGGTTTTTAATTGGGGGTTTTGATGGTCTTTATCTTGATTTATGTGCTGGTTTAAATCTATAGAGATGCGTGCCTATATGTGTGCAGTTTTTCTTTAAGTAAACACCGCATGGGCCTAGGTGTTAAGTATTTAAACTTGTGAGAGCTGGAGGTCTGGATGTTCCTAGTTCCATGTTTCTTAGTTTAATGCGATTTAATTAATTTATGTGTAGGGTGTCGGTCTGCCTTCACTTGTGTCTTTCTTTCCCCTTAGTTTTCGTCTTTTAGGTGGTCGTGGAGGATATGGGTTGTGTTATGGTTGTGAATGGTTATTAACTTTGTCGTGTTGTTACTTGCCATTTGGGATTCATGCAACGAATTCTTCTAGTCATAATCGCTTGGTCCTTAACACCTAATGGTCATATACTTACGAGCGTACCTGGTGACCAATCGGCTACGATTGGTGTTTCCGGGACAGTAATTTATATAGAACTATATATGATGTTGGTTGGAACATAGTGTACTAGTATTGGGTATCTGGGTTATTACGCGGAGTTGTGGTCAGGAATTCGGCTTTTCGCCAGCGGATTATTCTTCGCGGGGTCCGTATGGTCCCGTCTTCGGGGTTTGGCGTCCTTTCCCTTCCAAGTCTTCCTCCGTTTCCGGATCCGGCCTTGTGTTTGCTCCATGGACGAATCACTTTCCGGGTGCGCCGTCAGCCCCCGTGTTGGCCCGTGGTGGTGGGACTGGCTTGGGGTTGAGTGCCCTGGAAGCGCCCTGTCCTTCCTCCCCGCCGTTGAAGCTCTCCGGGTTGCCCGTCAGCTCTGGCCTCGCGGTGTCTTTTGTTGCATCTCGGGCAACGAAAAGTCCTGGGTTTCCCGCGTTCTATTTGTTTTCCCAGGCGGCGGCCTCGCGTTGCGTCTGTGCTCCGTGCGACGGTCTCGTTCCTTCTGTTGTCTTTTTACTGGCGGTGCGCCCACTTCCCGGGTTCCTTCTTCGCATCGCCTCTGTTCTTGGACCCCGCGTCTGGGTTACGTTTGGATTCGATAAGGAGGCTTCCGGCGCGTTTGCCGTGTACCCTCGGTTGAGGTGTCCGGGCCTACTTACCTTACTAGTGCGCCTTCTTGAGCCTTCGACACTTGAGGCCCGATAACAATCTTTCCACCCTTGGTTGCCTGTCGGTGGGGACGAGTTCCGCGCAAGCGTGCCAGCTCGAGGAATCGTTCTATGGTATCTGCGCGGTTGGCTTGATTCTTGCTTTAGTCGAAGGAACTCTTCCATTACATGTGACTCGCTTCTATGTGAGTTGGGTAGACACCGTCGCCGGCAGCCGTGCCTCTGAGGTCTCCAATCTGAATCGCGCTCTTGTCCGCCCCTCGGGCTGGGGTCCTCGTGGATCACCAGCAGTCGGCTCGGTGTCCGAAGTAGAACGAGGCTAGTTTGTTAGCGCGCCGTTCCTCAGGACATATCTAACTACCCTAGAATACCTTATCAGGAGAGTCCGAGATCCACTCTTCTAGGACTTGCGGGTGCTTCTTCTCCGAGAACACGTAGGTCGGTGGTTTGAAAGTGTCGGGCGATGTCTGCACACTTGTTTTTGTGGAGGTTGACGGGCTTACCGTACGCAAGCATCCAACTAAAATAGCTGCCATGCCGCGCCCTTTGTGATTATTGCTGAAGACGATGAAGAGACATCAAAGGGTCTCCAATGTTGTGGCGTTCCGACGTCCCTGATTGCCGTCTGTTTACGGTGCCATGTTACTCAACCGCTTTTCTGGATCAGCAGAGTTTACAAGAAGTATATAATCAATAAAGTCCTGTTGTATATTATAATAAATACGTGATAAGTGCGGGAGAGTAAGTACTGGGGAAGTTTCCATGTGTACGCAAATCACCATCCATCACCGCAGCGATCACTCACACATAGATCTCACTATAACATCAAATCACTTCTTTTCACCCAGTACGCCTACTACAACAAACTCAGTTACTCAGAGTTTCACTCATAGAGGTACACACACCACTAAGGACTCTGCATCCACACCGCAACACCCACCTTTCTCACAACCTTAAAACTCAATGTCACACATACACATACACTCTCATCTAAATCCCAAAGGTGCTAACATAAGATATCGGCTGTCATGCCACACTGGGCTAGAGAACCCAAGTGCCACAGGGTCTAACAACTGTTTCCCCTGAAACGTAACATGCATCACATCCGCACGCTCAGGCCAAAGAGGGGAGTCTAATCAACTCATCGCCACTCTAGCTGCGCTCCGGAGCTCTAGCTCGCTCAGTCGCCTGCGAAGCAAATATATCCTGCTTCACGCGAGAGATGTGCGTAAACCCCACTCCACCGCGTTGAAATCCAATCCAGCTATCAGCAAATATATACTAGACTATACTAACAAGAAACACCATTTGAGCATGGAAGACATATATCGGCTACGAACCTAGCTTTAAAAACACGACCGGACCGGACTCGACAGGTTAAGCCAGACACAAGCATTGATATAACGTCATAAGCACCCGTTCAAATAGATAAGCTATTACGGCAAGCACTCAACCCGATGATCCATGAACTCAAGCATCAAAAAGTCTTAACCATACAATCTTCCCAGTCACATCTGTCAAGATAGATGCACATAACCAACAACTCTTCACCCTCTCACACGACGCACACTTTGTTGGCGCCCATGGACAATCGCCATGCCATACAGAGGGTCAGCGATAATAGCTCTGACACGCCCCGCAGCACCCTGCCCGCCGTATCCACAGGAGGAATCATCAGCATTGGCTCCCAATGAACCAACAGCCCATAAGCAACGTGCACCTCCTGACTGTAGCCCAGGAAACCATCAATGACTACAGTCCGGCCTTGAACCTCTGTTTCAGCGAGCGTGTCGGCATTCTGATTGCTAGACACGGCCATGTTCCCATGCCTGACTACAACCAGTCTTCTGGGCGCTGGCCCAGCGAGAAACGTCACCGTGACTCGGCCGCCCAGGAAACCAGTCTGACTACAGCCAGCTCTCCGAAACCCCTCTGTTTCCGGGGTAACCACATCCGAATCCTTTACCGGAAATTGGCCACAGCACACATAAACTAGCACAGCACATGCAACCCACATTACACGGTTGTGGAGGGAAATCGATCCGTTAAAATAAACCCTATGCGTGCCTACCCACCACTAGGAATCTGCCCTACGGTTCATACCTCTTCCGTCCTAGTCGACGGGATAACCCATTCAACTAGCATAGCATTATAACCGACTGCACAACCCTACGAATCGGTACCCCGAAATATCAAACTAAGACACTGGCACCACAAGGGGTCCGTTGGGACACCACGAGGATCCCGGGCGAGATACACATAACACGGGTAACGCCGGGGGCAGTCCACCCGGGAGGGGAAGCAAGGAACTTCAGCGGGTACCGGTGGGTGGGTTACCCGCCGGCTGCCGCGGAACAGTACATTCCGGGCAGCGGGTGCCGGATCGGGCCCAGCTGCCCGTCGCCGGTGCCGCCTCCGGAACATACAACACACCGGCCGTCGGGTAGGCTGGCGGTCCCTAACCCCCCACCTACCCCCCACTGACTCCTTTCACCAAACTTCTTTTCGTCCCCGGGAACCGATCGTGGAACCCGGAACCATGCTTAGACCACTTTACAACCGCAATTAACGGCAACACGCTAGACCACATACAGATCGCAATAAGAAACGAGCAACACTCTACTCCTACATCCCCTTTTCTAAACATAAATCAATCCCACGGACATCGCATTTCCACCACGAATAATCCGAGAATCAACTCGATTACCGGCTTCGATATACCACCTAGGGTTCTAACATCCATTTTCCGTTAACAACCCAATACGATTCGCCTTCTCAATTGAAGATTCGCTAAGAATAACACCTAACCATCAAGGATAAACAAATTATCATCAAGAACATCATAATGCCATCAATAACACCACATTCCCATCACGAATGACCAATTAATTCATCAAGAACATCATGAATTAAAATCAAGAAACTCCCAACATCAAGATTATCAAGGATTCCCTCGAATATCATCAATTCACACATCAGGTAATAAACTCATCATAATCACGCCCATTCATAATCACATGGGGGAAACCCTTAAGGAAATTCATAACTATAAAATCAGGTTTTGCGTTGAGAACATGGGTTATCCTCTTAGCCTTTAATTAATTGCCTTGGCTAATGAAGGATAATTCTTTTAAGCTTTCTTGATTTCTTGATTCCTCCTAGGGACGGATTCTTGGAGCTCCTTGGGTGGTGGAGATTATTGTGGTGGGTATTCTAAATGCCTTCTAAGTTCTCTATTTATATGCTATGGGGTTTAATCCTCCTAGGATTAGGTATTGGGCTTAAGGGATGGGGGTCCACGGACCATTGGTGGGCCTATTCTCAACTTAAGCATAATAAATTATTCTTTCATACGGGTCATAGATTAAATTAATTACTTGATCTTAGGGGCCGTAACACGGGGTGTTACATCGGCTCTATGCACCGTTTTCTCTCATGTGGTTCATGATGGTCCGTGGGGACTCTGGGGTTGACTCCCCTTCAATGTTTGTTGGCGATGTGTCCATTTGTTCATTTTGAGGTGGTGCTTCCTTTTTGCCACCACTTGCTGAGCTGAGGAGAATAGGTGGAGGCTTCCATTTTTCCCTTAGTTGCTCTCTCTCGTTTGATCGGAGTCTCGTCCATGGGTGGAATATGTGGCACTATGGCACGAGACATATCTTCGGATGATCAGATGGAATCTTCTGATCCTAGTGTGATGCTTCCATTGGTTTCATCAATGTTAGATGGCAATTTCCTAAGCGGAGATCGTTGAGGAAATGTATCATAATTAGGGCCAATAAATAGTGGGGATTGACTGTCATAATTTGGCTCAGTGCTCTTGACTTTTAATTCCCATATTGTCATCATCATCATTGTTGTCATCATCATCATCATGCTCATCATCTGCATCGTTGACATCATCGTCATCATTATCTTCATCTTCCTCATTCATATCACTTTCGTCTTCCTCAATTTCTCGTCCACGCTCATCTTTCCAGCCACTAACATTGCAGTTTGGATCATCTAGTGTTCCTTCTCTAAGGTGATTTTTATTTTTGATAGCAACAAGGCATAGCGAAGTTGCTTCATTTCTTCTTCAACTGTCGGATCCAAAGGTGGCTTCTTGAGTTCAATATAGATCAGAGCTTCTTTTTTTTTTTCCAAGAGTGCGATTGGTCATCTTGTAGGAGAATACTCGACTTATTTCTTCAAGACGAAGAGCTTTTGTAACATCTTTAATACCAATCCACTTTCAGGGCAAACTGTTCTTCGTCTTGCATGGCTTCAAAGGTTTCAATAAATGTACCTAAGGGAGATGTGCGCCACTTTTGCCACAGTAAAACTCGTTGATAATCACTTTCAATGGAGTCTTGGAGCACTTGATCTCGTGATGGTGGTGGAACCGTTGCTTCGGGAACTGATGTTGCTTCTTTCGAGATAGCCGGATTTGTTGTAGGTACCAGAGATGTCTCGTCTACCAACGCAAGTTCTTGTGTCAGAATTACCTGCTCTGCATTGGTAGGTTCTTTTGTGGTAGAGACGTTACTTCAAACAACGCATCAGTCACTTCTTTCGTCTTTTATGGCGAACCAGGTTCTTGTTGAAGACTTAAGCGACTGGCCACCATTTCCACATTAGCAGGTTCTTGTGTCAACCCTAGAGAGAGTTGCTCTGCCGGAGTGGGTTCTTATGGATGGGGGACTTGAGAGGAAATGGGATCAGGTTCTGGTTCTTGACGATTAGAAAGTCTTTCTAGAGAGTCAATTGCACTTGTTTGATCTTCCCCCCTGAGGAAATGCTTCTTTCGGTCTGTCTTCCCCCTGAGGAAGTACATCTTTCACTTGGCCTACTTTCGGTGTAGTGTCTGTCTTCGGGGAAGATGAAGTGACATGTTTTGGTTTAACAGGAGACCGAAAGCGACCCTTTTTGCCGATCCTTGATAGAACCAAATTATCTTCTTCGGAAGAATCTTTCACAACAATTGTGTCTTGTGATGGAGCAGGTGGAGTTGGACTTTTCTTCTCTTGAGGAGATTTTGGAGGTGTTGGTAACGGTTTATCATCCACAATTTTCTTCCCTATAACCCGAGAGGGACGTTTTTCTCGCTTTTGACGTTTAGGCTTGGGTTGGTCATCTTCTGATGCCTTTGGTGTTCTTGATTTCCGTTTGGCCTTAACCAACTCCACAGGAATCCCCAGTTCTGATGCCTTTTGCTTGTCATTGCTCGATGGTTTCTGCTTCATGTGACAAGTTTTCGGTCTTGACCGAATGCCTGGTCGCATTAGAATCCCTTTAGAGACAAGAAGATGGCTGACCATAAAGCCATACCCTAGTTTCTTGGCGATGTCCCCTGGACTTTTTCTATGGTAGATGATGGTGTGAACGAGATTGTTGAAGATGATCTTCGACCAGTCAACCTTGAGTTCATTTAGAAAGGCATGCAGCATTTTCAGCCTTTCCTTCGTCACATCATCGGTTCCTAAGGTCTTGTGATCAACAACCTTGTTGAAGATATCAATGGTGAATTCATAATTCAGCCGGAACCACTTCTTCTTTAACGGCCATGTGATTTCTGTCTTCGAAGGGCTTGATTGTTCTTGATAGAATCATAGAAATCTTCTGGATCGTAGTGGTAATACGTAAGACTGGACTTGTATGATTCATCTCTTTGTGGAAAACCGTAAGTTGCTCGTATGTCTTCGGAAGTGAGAACAACTTGATGATCATGAACTCTGATGGTGATGGTCAGAGAGTCGGAAGAGATGGTTGCATTCATGTAGAACTGTGTAAAGTCGATGGGATACCATATGGTGTAAAGGTGTGTGATGAACCTGTACAACCCGGATTCTGTGAGTAGTCGAATGATATCTTCGCCAAATCTCCTATCCAATACGTACTCAAGAAATCCATGAGCATCCCACATGCTACCTCCAACAATGAAAGGACTCTTGATTCAATGAATCTCATATCTTTGGCTGGAAAGCTTGGGATTTCTAACGTAGATGGTGTTTCTGGTTCTTTTTCAGAGGCTGAAGCATGTGAATTTTCTGCCATTGTAAAGTGCTTGAGAGAGAGAGTAAGTATGGTAGATGTGCTTAGAGGTGGAATGAAAAAGGTAAGGTATAATGAGAAGAGGGTTTAAGTAGGGTTTTATTTGGGCCTGGGTAACTGGATATGGGTAACCCTTTTAGAGATGGATTATTTGAATTTCAAAAATTTAACCGGTTCCTCTTCTCCATATGGTAACTGATCAGAGTGGGGGAATGATAAGATCGTGTGCCGATCCAATTTGATCATTCATTATTTAATGCGGAGAGAGAAAGGTACTCAAGTATCTGTGGGTGCATGTAATGCACGTCAATTCATGTGTCAGACAAGGTGGGGTAGTGGACCATTTTTCTCGGCCACACGATCCCCATTATGACTCATCTAAACGGTTTTGATTAAGAACAATAGATGAAGCGTCTTAAGCACGATTCAAAATCTGAAGGCAAATAAACTTATCACAATAGAAGATTTGTGAGACAAATAAAGTCAAACAAATCCATTTACACATCATACAGGATGATGCATTTCCCGAGAGATTTATTACACGAAACGAACATGACAAAAACAATTACTATCTCTCATGCGTGATTAGGCGCGTAAGCCTTTAGTCAATGCCTGCCTTCTTCTTTCGAGCATTTTCATAATACTCCTTCTTTCGGATCTCATAAGCAAACACCTCTGCAATTATTGTTTCATGATCCGTCCCCATTGCATCTCTCGAGAGACCTCGTCTCTCCATGTCATCCAGTTCTGCCATGATTTTGGCTTTAGCACCAGCATACAAAGCTCAATATCTTTCTTCATGTTTCAGAAGTGGTGTAAGTTGTACGAGTGAGTAAAATTCTGAAATATCTGGTGCCTTTCCAGAAGATGAACCCTTCTCATTTGAGCTTCCGAGATTACGACGATAGTTGTCTTCGGACACAGATAAGCTCTTGGTTGTGAGAGCCATTTCTTTCCCTTTATCCATGAATCTATGAAGTGTGAGGAATGAGTCCATTATCAAATAAGAGGGTCCATTAAATAGAGAGTTATGAGCCTCAAAAGATTTGTCCCGAATGACTTGTTCTGGGCATGCCTTAGGGGATATATTCATTTCCAAGAAAGTTGTTCTAGATTCGGGATACTTTAGATAGATGTGAACGAGACAAGTAAAGTTTCGTTAACTTCTTTTAAGATAAAAGAACCAACGAGATTTTATTATAATAACAAGAGATGACAATACATAAGATGAGATACATAATCCAAAGGATTAGTTTTTCTTTCTCTCATTTTTCTTGACCCAGACGACTCAGCTTTCGCCTTTTTCAGATTTTCCCACATCTGCTTGTACCATTTTCCGGTACGTGGGTAGTTGGAACCCGAAGAAGACTCAGGCTCTTCCCCTTAGCTTTTGCCTCATTTTCAAATTCTTTCTTCAGAAAAGCCATATAGTCTGGATCGTGATACTTGCTGGGATCCTCATGAGTCGCTTGTAGAGGGGCAATTTCTAGTGGATGGTTTTCTTCGTTCTGAGGCCTTCTTCAGATTCCTCAGCGATAAATCAAGCCATCTCATCGTATTGAAGAGATGAGTCAGTGTCAGAGAGTATTTCGAGCGGAGCTTGCAAGCTGTTACCAGGATAGAGGCCACCTTATTCCTCTCGGATCTGCCTAGCAACTTCTCTCAGTTTGTGAGACTCACCTCTAGTGAAGGGTTTCTTGGGATACATGGTAAGGAACGAGATGATGGAATCGTGAAGGATTCATTTCCTTTTATAGCCATGAACCCATAACGTTCATGTGTCTGTTACACATTATTTTTCAATGAAGCAATTAATGCTCATGAATTTCTTCAAGGAGTTATCAATTCCAGGTAAGACTTTGACTGAGAACATTCATTACTCCAAGAATAGTGTTGTAACTTCAATGTGCATATTTATCAGAAGACTCTTAATGAATTATGCTTTGTTCTGTTCGTTATATTTTCCCATAAAGATTTAAGAAATGAATTCGCCTTTGACTTGAGAAAAATTATTCTGACAAAAAGAACATAGTCAAAAGAAGCAATCGAACTTAGTACGAAAGTAATACTTTTATGAATCACGAGAGAGAGAGAGAGAGAGAGAGAAAGAGAGAGAGTTTCCAAGCCATGAAATGTAGGTGGATTTGTTGAATGCTTGTTAGCACTTTTCAACACCATTATCCTCTCGTTCGCAAGTCGTTTGGCTTGTTCCAGATGGTATGCCTTTTTAGCTCGAGATTCATTGACCAGATTGTCAAGAATCTCCTTCTCCTTTAGTGTTGCAGTGTTGGGCACTTGGGCATGGAGTAAGTTACGTTGACCCTTTCCCCATCTTCTTCATATTTAATGATAATGGCATTTGGCAGACTGTTGGCCTCTTGTAGGTGATGATGTAGATGAGGGGCTCTTCTCTCCGCCTCATTGATCTTTCCTTTGCCTTGTCCATTCCTGCAAACTTTTCTTTTCTAGGGGCTGAGTGTGAGTGAAACCTATGAGGAGAGAAATCAATTTATAGACATAATGTTTGCTTGTAGAACTTGTTAAAATATTTTAGACACTGACACCATGTTTCGTGCTCGTCACGCAAAAAGGATATAGAAAGATAAATTTGTTTATTAGAGAAGCGCATCATTTTGAAGATAATAACACCACAACTTATCATTGTTGCCTAACAGTGTCATTTAGGCCTTCTTTTTCTTGTTGCTTGCGGTGGATTTGAGCGGAGATGGCATCTTAGGAGGGGTGCTCGAGGGTGAGTAGTCGAAGCTATCACTTCGTTTCAGCACACTGTCTTCCTTGACATGCCATATAGGGTTGCCCACAGAGTGGAATGACTCTCTTGATTCATTTTCCGTTGGGTTACGGAGAAGGCTCTGTATGTGTTGAGAGTGTTCCAGAAATTTGTTCAATTCTTCCTCGGTCACAAGTGGATCATTGAAGATTTCGCTTTTCTCCTCTCGTGCCTCAGTGACTGTTCTCTCGCTTCCCGTACTCATACCTGCACACACAAAGACAAACACTAGAATTTTTGTTAGTTATGAAAGCTTAATTACGTAGTGTACCTCATTTTATAGAGATCTTTGCGTGTGAAGATGGATCAAATCTTTTGGATATCGAGAATGACAATCTTTGCAGATTTGATTCTCAAGGCTTTATGTCATTTCAATCATTCCAATTTCATGCCTTAGAGGTTTTGTGAGTATATCTGTCAGCTGATCATCAGTATTAACATAATCAAGAGATATGTCTTTCTTTTCAACATGGTCACGAATAAAATGATATTTAATATCAATGTGTTTAGTTCGTGAGTGTAGGACAGGATTATGAGTAATGGTGATTGCACTCGTGTTATCGCATTTGATGCTCACTTCTCGTGCATTTATGCCATAATCTTTCAATTGATGTGTCATCCATAAGATTTGAGCACAACGGCTTCCAGCTGCTATGTATTCGGCTTCAGCCATACTTGTAGCAATAGAATGTTGTTTCTTGCTGAACCATGATACTAGTCTCCCCCCTAGGAACTGGAAGGTTCCTGAGGTACTTTTTCGATCAATTCTACATCCAGCGAAGTCTACATCTGAATACCATATTAGATCAAATGATCTTTCTTTCGGATACCAAAGTCCAACACTTTGTGTTCCTTTAAGATATCTTAATATCTTTTTAGTTGAACTTAATGACTTTCTTTCGGCTTAGCTTGAAATCGTGACATACACCAACAACAAACGAAATGTCAGGTCTGCTTGCTATTAGGTATAGAAGAGAGCCGATAATGCCTCGAAAGTTTTTCTGGCCAACGTCTTTTCCTTCATTATCAATATCCATTCTCAAGGATGTGCTCATAGGAATTTTGACCGAACTTTTTCCATCAATGCCAAACATTCGGATTAGGTCTTTGGTGTATTTGGCTTGATTAATGAATATTCCATCTGGGCATTGTTTGACTTGCAATCCCAGAAAGTAGTTTAGTTCTCCCATCATACTCATCTCAAATTTACCTTTCATAAGATCGGAGAACTTTTCACATAAGATTGGATTCGTGCTCCTGAAGATGATGTCATCAACGTAAATTTGAACTGATAGAATATGATCATCATCTTTTATACGAAAGAGAGTTTTGTCTACAGCTCCTTTCGTGAAGCCACAATTGATAAGAAAGTATGAGAGAGTATCATACCAAGCTCGTGGAGCTGTTTTTAAACCATAAAGAGCCTTTTTGAGATGATAGACCTTCTCATGCTCAATTATTAATTGCAAAGCCAGGTGGTTGCTCAACATATACTTCTTCTTCAAGAAAGGCACTCTTGACATCCATTTGATAGAGTTTGAAGTTTTTATAGGCGGCAAAGGCCATAAATATTCGTATGGCCTCCAGTCTAGCTATGGGCGAAGGTTTCATCAAAATCAATTCCTTCTTCTTGGCAATACCCCTTTAGCAACAAGTCGAGCTTTGTTCCTAAACAATGAGCCCATCTTCACTCATTTTGTTTCTGAAGACCCATTTTGTTCCTATGATGACATTTTGATGGGATGGTCTTGACACAAGTTCCCATACTTCGTTTCGTTCAACTGATGGAGTTCTTCCTGCATTGCTATTACCCAGTCGGGATCTTTTAAGGCTTCCTCTATGGACTTGGGTTCTATTTTGAGATAGAAAGCATGCCATCATGTTTTCATGCAGAGAGGCTCTTGTTCTCACACCTTCTTGGACATTTCCAATTACTTGATCTGGTGGGTGATCTCGTAAACCACCTAAGGTCAGGTTCAAATGCATCTTGTTGATTTTGAACATTCATTTCAGGAATATATGGTAGATCAATGTAAATCATTGGTTCGGATGTTGTGGTACTGATAGATCACTCTGTTGAGTTGCAACTTTTCTTGAGTTGTAGGTTCGGGTTCTGAAACCTTTAGCTGATATTTCGTGTAAGACGAAAGTATATCTTCTTCGTCTGAAATTTCTTCATCAACATGTTGCTGAGGGCTTTGACTGAGTTGTTTGATGTTTTTAATTCCAGATGGATTCTTCTCAGATTGTTCATAAAATTTTAACATGGATGTTTCCTCAATTACCATTGTACGTTTGTTTTAGAACTCCTAAATGCTTTGCTTACTGAAGAATATCGCATGAACAATCCCTCATCAGCTCGTTCGTCAAATTCTCTTAAATGATTCTTTCCGTTGTTGTGTATGAAGCACCTGCAACCAAAGACATGAAAATAACCAATACTAGGTATTTTACCTTTCCATAGTTTCATATGGTGTTTTGTTGTGAGTTTTGTTGATCAGGGATCTGTTTTTTTGTATAGCATGCCGTATTTATAGCTTCGGCCAAATCTCTTTGGTAGACCTGAATGCGAGATCATTGTTCGTGCAGCTTCTTTCAGGGTCCTGTTTCTCCTTTCGGCCACTCCGTTTTGCTAAGGAGTTCGTGCTGCCGAGAGTTGATGAAAGATTCCATTTTACGCACAAAACTCTTTTATAACTTTGTTGACAAATTCAGCTCCCTGGTCAGATCTTATCTGAACTATTTTGACCTCCTTTTCTGTTTGAAATTGTCTTTAAAAGATTGGAAGAGCTGTTCTGTTTCATTCTTCTTCTTCAAGAAAAGTACCCAATTATATCTTGTGTAGTCATCTACTATGACGAGAGTATACTTTTCTTCTACTCAGACTTGCTGATCAACTGGTCCGAAGAGATCCATATGTAGAAGACTTAGAGATCGAGAATTTGTATCCACATCTTTCGACTTAAAAGATGATTTGATTTGTTTTCCCTTTTGAAACGCCTCACATATTTTATCTTTCGTGTATGATATTTCAGGCAGACCTCTCACGAGATTTCTTTTGGCAAGCTTGCTTATTGTCTTCAGGTTCAGATGGCTTAGTTTGTTGTGCCATTCTTGATTGAGATCTGCATTACTTTTGGCCACAAAACAAACGTTAGCGTTAGAAGAAATCAAGGATATTACGTACATGTTCTTCTTTCCTTGACCCGTTAAAGCTGTCTTGCCATCCTTCGTGTTCACGATTTTACACTCGTCCTTGGAAAATTCAACTTTTATCCCCTTTGTCACAGAATTGAATTGTGCTTAGGAGATTGAAAGCTTCAGTCCGCTTCAACATAGAAACATCTTGTAATTTTATCCCCCTTTTGATAATATCTCCTTTCCAACGAGTTTTGGCCACTGTTTTCTCCTCCAAAGATAACTTTGGGTCCAATCCTACTTCTATGAAGTTGCTCAGCATTGTTTTATCACCAGTCATATGTCTTGAGCATCCACTATGAACATACCATATGACTTGTTTTTCCTGCAGCAAAGATTATATGTTTTTAGGTAACCCTTGAGTTTCAGGTCCTTGAGGTTTAGCAGTCAACTTTGGAACCCACATCAACCTAGAGTGTCCACGACTCATCCTTGGTCCTCTATATCCATTAGATTGCGATAATCATAATGAATGCTGGCAAAGACTTTAGCATTATATCTTTGTCGAAAGTATTCCTGAGGAGGATTTTCATAATGCTTGAGATGATTAGTTTGTTTACGCAGATGAATCTTTTCAAATTCTGCTATAGAGAAGAGGCTCTGGGTAATAAAACAAATCTTTCTCAGATGGCCCAGTCATCCATTGCCATACCCAGATCTTGTGAAGGATCTTTCGTTTTTTCTGACTTGTCCGTTTCTTGAAATTCCTTGAGTAAGATTCTTTTGTATTGATTTCGGAACGATTGCCTGCCCTGGTTAAACATTCGTCTTTTTCTTGGATTGAGTATTCCAGTTAGGCTGACCTCTTTTATGGTTTAGATCTCATCTGTTGCCATTTGGTCCATTCCTTTTGACATAGATTTGTCTAGGATTGCCTTTAAAGGTTTTCTCTTTTCCAGATTCCAGAATTCGTTGTACAGCCCTTCCTTTCGGTTGGCTTATTGATTGTGGTTTCTCGACATTGTCAACTACCATCATAGGCTCAGACACCTGGGTGGGTCCTTGAACAAATGCTGTTTGAAAAACTCTCGTGAGAGTAAGCATTAGAGGACTTGTTCAACCCAACTTATGAGAGGGGCTGGGGTTAAAACCAATTCCGGTTCTTTCCCCGGGCAGCCTAGATTCGTTCACCATTCGGTCCATTAGGTTGGACGAATTGTTGAACTTATCCAAGACTTCACGCAATTGTTGCTCTCTTTTTCTCTTTCTGTACACTGCTCCTTTAGAGCGTAAACGTTTTCCTCGAGTTGCTTCTTAGCAATGGCTAGCTTAATGTTCTCTATTCGAACTTGCCTTAGCGCATTGTAGCTAGTCATCAGCCGAGAGTTCTCATCTTTTAGCTTAGAGTATGTGTTCTTAATTATTTTGAACTCCCTCATCATCTCTGTTACTGATTCATCGGAAGTTTGACTTCTAATGGAGCTAGACTCAGCTGAATAACACGAGGATGATTGAGAGGTTACCTCGTCTTCATCTGCCATGAGGCACATTTCTTATGATTCTTGACTGAACAGGCACAACAACCCTTTTTCTTCTTAAAGTGCTGGACGAACTGCTTTCGGCCTAAATGGTGTCTGAAGTTTTGTTTACTACCATCGCCTTTCTTCTTCTTTCATTTTTGGAGTTTGACGATTCCGGCTTGTCATTCCATTTATACCTTTCTCCAGTCTCTTTTGATGGACTTGTGGTAGTGTTGTTATCTTGATGCTTGCTTACTATGGGGTGAGGACAATTTGCCTTGAAATGTCCTGGCTTTCGACAGTTATAACACAATAGTTGCGAGTCCGAGGTTTCAGTTTTTGAGGTTTGAGGTGAATTTTCGTGCTTCTTTCAGTGGTCCGATCGTTGTGTGTCTTGAAAGTTATTCTTCCTCATGAACCTTTTCATTTTCCTGACAAATAATGCATATTGTTCATCAGATAAAAAATTACAAGAGTTAGATTTCGACCTGTTGGATGTTGATGCTGATTGGTTGGCCACGAGAGCAATATTTCTCGTTTCTGATTCTTCGGCATCTTTCGGTTCATGTTCGAACTCATACGCTTTGAGATCACTAAAGATCTTGGTCGTGCTCGTTGTCTTCATGTCTCGATTGTCCCTCATTGCAATGGCCTTCATTTCCCAAGATTTTGGCAGACCACGAAGGATCTTCAGATTCATTTCTTTCTCAGTCAGCTCCTTCCTGAGATCTGATAGATCTCCCATAAGTCTAGTGAATCTGAGTTCCATTTCCATCATTGTTTCGTTTGGCAACATTTTGAAATCTTCAATTTTTTTCATTGCCATTGTCAATTTGTTGTCTTTTTCTTGTTCGTCTCCTTCTCCTAAACTCATTAGGACATTCCACACTTCCATGGCATTCTGACACTTTCGGACCCTAGGAAACAATGAGTCGTCTAGAGAGTTGTAGAGAATATTTCTTGCCACATTATCCAGATTTGCTCTCATTCTTTCGTCTGAGGTATACTGATCTTTCGACTTTGGTATCATCTGTGTAGCACCGGCTCCCTGTGCTGCTGCTTGTCTATTTGCCATCATGACCGTGATTGGTCCAGTTTTATGACATCCCACATCTCATCATGAATGGAGCAAAGAAGAGCCTGCATTCTTATCTTCCAGTCATCAAATTTAGCAAGACTAAAAGCAAGTTGCTTAGAACAGTTAGCATGATCCTTTTCCATTTTGAAGAGAATACGCGTGCAAAGAAGAAAATGGGCAAGATTTTCAAATATTTTGATAGGGGATCTACCATGCAGTAAAAGCAAAGCCTTTACCGGTCAAGGTATTTGGCTCTGATACCACTTGTTGGTCCCGATAGAGTTATAGCGAGAGTCTAGAGGGGGGGGTGGTGAATACTCTTTTCGTGTTTTGCTAAAATTCACCTTTCGGTGTTTTAATGCAGCGGAATGGTTGTGTTTGTTTTACTTACTTTGCATGATTTGACGCTGGTAAATATTACTTTCGGTATGGGTGAGACTTATGATGCAATGCGAAAATGAGTATGGAAACTAAAAGATAGGGAGACGAGAATTTTATAGTGGTTCGGCCAACTTTGCCTACTCCACCCTTCTTCCACAACCTATGGAAGGTTTGCACTATCACTCTTTAGTACAAATACACAATGACTTCCTTGATCACTAAGCTGGACAGTCTTCGTAGGTTTTTCAACTCCGAAAGTTTACTCCGCCTCTATCAACTTCTTCTTCAGAGCTGAGGTTGGTAGAAAATGATTTCTGATTTCTCCAACGTGATGAAGTTTTGATTAAAGATGAATAACTGCCTCACACAGGATTCAAGACTTCCTTAAGGTGAAAGATGAGGATTGATGAACTTCTTCAAGTATTCTTGCACCTTAACACTGGTTTACAAAAGCTTGGAAAGCTGAGAGCGTTTTTAAGAGCTTTTAATTGTAGATAGATCGAGTGATAGATGAACCAACACCTTCTTAGTTGGTGAAGGTGGGTTTATATAGGTGATCAAAATCCATCCGTTGGACGGAGATGAAATTTCGAACCTATTGTCCAGTGGATAAGGACCGGGGAGCTTCATGCATTAAATGCTTCATTAATGAGGTTGTAACATGTAGCCGTTTGAAGGTATGGAGGGCATTAGGGTTTTGTCCTTTAGCTCCAGGAGATAGTACGTCTTCATTTAATGCTTGCTCCTTGGTTGTCGTGTCCCACATGTTGAGGTCCTTATGTTCATAGGATGTTGTCAAATCAAACAGACAAAACATTCTTCTCGTTGTTGAGGAGAAAAGAATAAAAGAATGCTTGGTGAGATTAGTCTTTAACAAATCTGTCCTTTCGAGGTGGTTGACAACTCTTGATGAATTCTCGTTGCTGCTTGTCTTGACTTGTGTCTTCTTTCGTCTTGGAGACCTTATCAACTAAACATAACTCATTTTCGTGTGTTTGTCTAGCTTAACACGAATCACAAGTGAGTTATGACAACTTTCTTCTAGGACGAAAGCAGCAATTGAAAAAGCTAATAGTTAGGGTCTACTTTCTATATTACATTGGTATATATATATATATATATATATATATATTATATAATATATATATATATATATATATATATTATAACAGGTTGCTAATAGTTAGGGGTCTACTTTCTAGTAGCACCTTGTTGTTGTCCACAGTCTCAAATTGGTATTGCAAATAATAGTTCTATGTGTGATTCCTAGCAATTTATCAAGTATAATTTTTATATATATTATTAATTATTAATATTAGATTTTATTTTATTTTATGCAACTTGTAATTATATTTTTAAATATTTATTTGATCAATTCTTTATTATAAATTTATTGTTCAATATTGTTATGAATTTCTAATGAAATAGTTTTTCTGTTGATGTTTATTAATAATATATATATATAAGTAATTAGCATATAAGTCTCAGCATACTATCGATAAAAATAATAATGTTGAGAATGTTGATTGGTGAAGAACTATATAATAAGAATAATTTTATGATATATTATAAATGTTTTGTAAGAAATTATAAATGATAAGAATAAAAATCATTCAACACTACAAGAAAAATGCACATAGACAACACTAGAAAGACAACAGTTTTTAATAAAAGTGTTGTCTTTTGTATAAAAGACAACAGTTTTGGTCCAAAATCGTTGTCTTTGATGCAACACTTTTGTCAAAGCCAACGGTTTTTACTTAATCGTTGTTATAAGTGTGTTGTCTTTGTGCATTTTGTGAAAAGACAACACCACAACGACAACGGTTTTTTAAAACCGTTGTCTATATGCGTTTTTTTTTAAAAGACAACGGTTTTTTTAACCGTTGTGTTGCTGTGTTGTCTTTAAGCGCACAAGAATACACAACACTAAAAAGACAACGTTGTTAAAAAACCGTTGTCTTTGTGCGCTCTTTTAAAAAAAAAAAAAAAAAAAAAAGACAACGGTTTTATTTAACCGTTGTCGTTGGTGTGTTCTTTAAGCGCACTAAATTACAAACAACACTAAAAGACAACGGTTTTTTAAAACCGTTGTCTTTGCACATTATTATTTTATAAAAGACAACGATTTTATTTAACCGTTGTCATAGCTGTGTTGTCTTTAATAGCACTTGAATACACAACACTACAACGACAACGATTTTATATAACCGTTGTCGTTGCGCGTTCTTTATTTGTTTAAAACAACGGTTTTATTTAAGCGTATTGAATTACACCAAACACTACCAAAGACAACGGTTTTTTACGTGTCTTTCCATCATATTTTAATAAAAGACAACAGTTGTATAAAATAGAAAACATAGAATGTTAACAACCAAGGAGTTGAAAACCTATAACCTCAAACATAAAAAATAAGTTTAATCCAGACTAATAACAACACAAACTCTGTGATGTACTAAAGTGCAACATCTGGTATATAATTGGGTTGTCTGTGAAACCAAGACAAAAATTTTATAAAATAGGTTAAGGATGCCTCTAGGAAAAAGGAACCAAAGACTTCTAAACATAAAAACTAAAAGCTTTAAACCACCAAAACCACACCAAACACATATGATATTTAAGTGCAACATCTAAAGATAATAACAAGTTTGGTTCTATGTTGTCTCTGAGAACCAAGACAATCATTGTCAATTTATGATTAACAAGTTTTATTTTCAATTACAATTAAGACCAATCTATGAATTCAAAAAATAATAATAATTATCATGTATAAAAAAAATAGATTATATCTATAATATTTTTTTAAAAAAAAATTGGGCCCCCAAAAATTGTGGGTTTTGTGCGGTCGCGCCGGTCCGACATGACATAGAAACGGCCCTGAACAGTGCAGTGTGGTGTTCAGAATGTGCGGTATGTGTGGAGGGATAAGGGCGGTATGATATGGGTCGGGGTTGGTAATCGACCCTTCCGACTAGCGCATGACTAACAAGTTAGCTATATGTTGGTAATCGACCCTTCCGACATGCATGGGACACGTGGAGAATGGATATGAAAGCAATCATTATTTCCTGGACCATGGTCCACAATTGTGTGGACCATAAATAAAAAGTACATTTTTCATATATTAAGGGTACATTATTTATGTACGTAAGGTAAATTTTTTGAAAGTACATTTTTAATATACTAAGGTTACATTATTTACATAATGTACCTTCAGTACAAAAATAATGTACCTTTATACAAAAATATGTACTTTTAAAATATTAAAAATGTACCTGATATTCATGGTCCACAAAATTGTGTGGACCATGGTCCATGCAATAATTTGTCATATGAAATAGTAGTTGATGTCGTATAGTTAGCTATAGCCCATTTCTTTTGCCGCGATCTTTGTAATAATTGGCCGCCAGCTGTCTGGGTAATAAAGGGCAAATTATGTTGTGTAACCGTGTGCACAATGCATGGTGCACATTGTTCTATATTCGTAATTATCGAACTATATATTCATAATTTTTCACAAAGCGGTTATTGATCTGGTGCGTTCAGAATGGGCCGATATTCTATCAAGTTATATAGAGTAGGTATGATTTGACGTTGTGATCATTTAGACTTGGTTCGTGGATCGGAATTGTTTTTTGTAGTATTATATATGACTTGGATGATGATTCAATTAGAATTGGTCATGCTGAATATTTAGACTTGTTATTTTGAACATTGCTTAGCTTGTGCAATGTAATTACACTTGGCCATGGTGAATAGATAAATTGTTTTTTTTTTTAATATGATTAAAATTTAAGCAGGTTAAAAACTGGTTGAGACAACGTTAAAAGTTTCTATTACAATAGACAACAGTTTGAAACTGTTGTCTTTTCTACAAAAGACAACAGTTTGAAACTGTTGTCTTTTCTACAAAAGACAACAGTTTATGGGTGTGACTTTTAACAAACAACAATTTCAACAACACACAATAGACAATAGTTTATAACTGTTGTCTTTTAAAGAAAAGACAACAGTTAAAAACCGTTGTCTATGTGCATCACTTTTAACAACATCGGTTTCAACAACATTGAATTGACAACGGGTCAAAAACCGTTGCTTTGGAAGAAACGACAACGGTTTAAAACCGTTGTCTATGTTCGTGACTTTTAACAACACCGTTTCAAAACTTAATAGACAACGATTAAAACACCGTTGTCGTTTATAGAAAAGACAACGGTTAAAAACCGTTGTCTATGTGCGTGACTTTTAACAACACCGGTTTCAACAACACTTAATAGACAACGGTTAAAAAATCATTGTGGTTTCTAGAAAGACAACGGTTATTAACCGTTGTCTATGTGCGTGACTTACAACAACACCGGCTTCAACAACACTTAATAGACAACGGTTAAAAACGTTGTTGTTTCTAGAAAGAACGGTTATTAACCGTTGTCTATGTGCGTGACTTACAACAACACCGGCTTCAACAACATAAATTATACCCCTATGACAACGGTTATTAACCGTTGTCTATGTGCATTTTTCTTGTAATGCAAAGTTAGTAAGAATGTATTCAATTTAGAATTTCAATGACTTTTGTAAACTTTTTAAAATAAAAAGTTGATAAAAGTAATGTATTTCATATAGACTTTTATAGAGTGTTATAAAGTTTAAAAAATTTTAAACGATCTATGAAATAAAGTCAATCAAATTTATTAAAATCTATCATTTTAAAAATCTTTAAAATTCTACAAAAATCATGATTGAATACACCACTTAATTTCATTAACAGGCTTTCATGAAAGAACTTGACGCTTGTTGTGGGACTGAAGGTCCATACAATGTTGACAACAGTAAAATTTTCTTTTAATTAGTATATGATATGTTCGATGTGGGAAAAGAATTTGTGTGGAATGATAGAAATTGATATTATATTGTGGAGCGATTTAGGATCGATTATAAAATTGATATTGATTTGTTTAAACTTCATGCTTCTCACATGAGGCTTTATTAATAAATTATTGGGAAGTACCTTATTATGATCCGGTTTGGTAACATAGTTAATTATTTGCACATTTTTGACTTATTTGATCTCTATTAGCTGTTTGATTTAATTGAACAATCAATATGAGTGTTTCATTAATTAATTTTTGTAACAATTTATTGTTTCAAAATGTTAAAATTTAAAAAGTTGCTCAAATAATTTTGTCAATAAGCATTTTGAGAAAGTCATTTTATATGTAATAAAATTATTAGCTAATTTATCAAACACTTTTAAAAAATTAGCTCAATCAGCTAACAACTGAAATATTTCCAATGCAAGTATATCTATATCAATCTCTATCATATAATCAAGAAGTAAATTTAATTATCTCATTTCAACCTTCCAACTTGTAATATAATACAATCCAATCGCTTCAAGTTATGGCACAAAAACTATATATAGGAACTATTAATATATTCCTAACACGTGAATCGAAGCACTTTCTTCAGTTCTATTCCAAACCTCCTTAGTCTGGCTTCTAAAATGGCCTGTATATATCTTCTTACAAAAACCAGTTCGATCAATGCTCTTCTAGCGGCGGTAATGGTGGAGGTGGCGGTGGTGCTGTCTTCATCGCCGCCCGTTGTGGGCTGCTACACTTCTATATTCGGGTTTGGGGATTCCCTAACGGACACTGGAAACTATATGGCTTCATGCTTGAAGGGAGTTGTGCAATGTGACGATGAGTTTCTCAAATGTAGCATTCCACCCTACGGAAAAACATTCTTCCACAGTCCCACCGGCCGCTGCTCCGATGGCCGTCTTATCATAGATTTCATTGGTTCGTTTGTTAATTTTCACAATGCTTAATTGACATTATTGTTTTTAGTTAAGTTTGTTCATTGTTTGGATCGAGTGCTTACTCCTAGGTCAAGAAGCTATAATTATTTCTTTATAGACCGTCATCACATTTTCCAGAGATAGGATACAGGACTTGATCCTTTACCCCACTTGTGCTCAACAATCTCTAACCACCAACAATTGAACTTGACCATTTACCAGCCTTCCTACTACAATTACCCCTTCCAGCACTGGCTCCGGTGAATTGACTCTAAGATCATTTGTTAGGATCAATCTTACTCAAAAAATTATAGTTATAGCAAATATTTAACTTTATTTCCTTATAAACCGTCATCATATCTAAAGGCAGCCGCTCAACAATTCTCCTAACCAACCGATTGTTGGACTTGGCTTTTTACCGAATTTAGCCCTACATTTGTTAGTATGTATACCTTAGATTTGATGATCTTTTATCTTCCCACTTGCAGCTGAGCATTATGGGCTTCCACTTGTACCACCGTACACCGGCGGCGAAAATGTAAAACTCGGAGAAAGTGTGAACTTTGCCGTTATCGGAGCTCCGGCTCTGGACGATACTTTCCGTGATGAACAAGGAATTCTTACTCGTAAAGATATCTCCATGAAGGCTCAACTCGATCGGTTCAAAGACTTGCTCCCATCTATCTGCAAAACCTCAAGTAATTAAACTTATATTATAACTCTATTAATTAACTATAACAAAATAAATTTAATGACTAATATTTCTTGCAGATTGTGAAGAAATATTTGGTAGGTCATTGATTGTATTCGGACCTTTTGGAGGAGATGACTACTCTTCTGCCATGTCAAAGAAAGATATTAAAGAAGCACAACTCCTCCAGCCTCGAATTGTTACTGCAATTGCATCAGCCATTGAGGTCATTATTTTAATACTAGGAATTAAAATATGTTTGGCTAAGGCTAAGGTTCCACTTTAAGAAAAATGTTATGTTATTTCCTAAAATTAAAGGAGTTATTTATAGAGTGTATGAATGGTGATGCATGCAGGAACTAATTGAGCTAGGTGCTGTAAACATCATGGTACCTGGGATGATGCCAGACGGGTGTTTATCAGTTACATTAACACTTTTCTATGGTTCAACGAGAATGCTTATGACCCAACAATTGGTTGTCTCAGTTGGCTCAACGAATTTGCACAAAATCATAACAAATTGCTTCAAAAATGAGTTGAACCGGATTCGTGATCGTCACCCCTAATGTTTTTATTACTTATGCTGATTACTACAATGCGGCATTACGACTTTTCGCTTTCCTGCAAAATATGGTTAGTATCACTTTTTAATTACCCTTCACTCCTTAAACTATGGAATGTATTTTATTTACATTATACTAAACCCCTAATCCTTCTACATTAAGGCTTTGTTCGACACGCAAACTTAAAAGCTACTAAGAATAAACTAAACTAACTAATTGAAATTAAAGTATTTGGTAACATTAATTGTTGAATTAGGTGACAAGTGTAGAGACATAAAATGATAAACTAAGTTATTAGGATTTTGATTAATTAATAAAAAGGATGTTATAACATTTTCTCATTACTTAAAATCCATGAACCAATAAATTATCTTTAATTTCACTAATAGGGTTCATGGAAGAACACTTGACGCTTGTTGTGGGAGTGAAGGTCCATACAATGTGGACAAGAATAGATTGCGGGTATCCCTCTTCAAATGTCTGTGCAGATCCTTCCTCTTATATTGATTGGGACGGTCCACACTTTACAGAAGCAGCCAATAGATGGATTGCAAAGGGATTGCTGAATGGGTTATATACTAACCCTAATATTACTGCCTCATGTGATTCTGCAACAGTAAATAGTCTTTAGAAATCAATATATTATATATATATATATATATATATATATATATATATATATATATATATATATATTACACGTTGCACGGATGATTAAATAATATTACACACAACACTAGCAAAATAACAACAGACTAACAGTTGCAACAGTTGCGAAAGACCACTACAGTAATAATTTGTAAGCGTAGCCATCACAACGCCGCCGGCCACCGATCGCTGGGCGTTGTTCATCCGCCCCTGGGCTTTTCCGGTGGGCGGTTGGTTCATCCGTACACAGTGTTTACACAATAAATGTAATTGGACTTACGAGTTATATTAGCATTGAAATTAGTGTGACGCTCGACGCCATGGGAAGAGAATTAGAGATTAGGACTCTGTTTATTATTATTTCTTCGTGAAAATGGGGGTTTCAGAGAGAGAAGAGAGGAGAGAGGCCGATGATAACAAGAATTGGAGGGAGAGAAAGCGGAGAATTGGAAGAAGAGGCACCGCTTATTCTTCTAGACTAAGGACAAAAAATGAAAAATGCGAATTAATGTTAAAACCCATGAAAGCTAGAATAGTCGTGCCAATAATTACATCCTAAAACTATCCAAACCTTGAAATCCAGCCAAAACAGCACACAAAATTCAAGAAAAAAGTCTTTTTTTTTTTTTTTTTTTTTTTTTTTTTTTTTTTTTTTTTTTTTAATCTTTTTATTTAAGCCATTTATCTTTACATTTTAATGGATTCGATTTGTTCACACGAATTAATGGGGATGTGTGGACTAGTATGATCATGATTCTAGAGAATTTTAATACTACTATTTTCTTTACACGATGCACAAAAATAGTTACCAAATATTAATACTTTATATCAAAATCACTAGTACAGATTTGATAAAAAAAAAATACACTATAGGCATTTGTTGTTTAAAAAAGAGTTGTTAAAACGCGTACGGTGGCAATTTTGTAATATTTTACATAACAACTAGCTACTGTTGTACAACGTGAATAGACTCGAAAATTGTATTTTAAAAAGACGGACACTTTTCGCATATGTTTTTAGTACACCATGCCACTTGGACGATTTTTTTTTTTAAAATCGCTTATTGTTAAATATAAATAAATAAATACTCCTTAACCTAGAAGATTCAGCAACACATCTCCCAAACTCTCTCTATTTTAAAGCTCCACAAACTTCTAGCTAGGGCTGTGCAGGACCCGAATTGCCCGAAAAACCCGACCGACCTGTTGACCGGTCTACCCCACTCGTTTAGAACCGAACCCGAGGATAGATTAACCGATAAAACGACGTCGTGTTAAGGAAACTCGGTTTGGGTGATAAAATAAGCCACCCGAACCGTCTGAATACCCGATGTAGAGTTAGGGTTACGTAGAATGCATATGATATAGTGTCGTTTAGGGATAGTATATATATAGTCCTTTTGTAGGGCAAAACTTAGATCTCTCCTCATTTGCTCTTTGCGTTGTCGAATGCTTAGGGTTTCTTTCTCTGTTTCTCTCATCTCTGATCTCTGTCTCTCACACTCTCCACAGTATCACTTGCTTCTCTAGTTCTCTGACTTCCCTCGTTTCTAAACATCGAATGTTCAATGTTCTATGACTTCTCTCTGAGTCTCTTGTAGACTTACAGACTGGAGAGTGTGAGTCTCCGACCTCTCTAGTGGAAGCTAATATTGTTCGGTGGAAGCTAATATTGTCCGGTCAGTCACTCACTCCGGTGGAAGTTGATTTTGTTATTCGGTTGCAGTCAGCGGTGGATTGTAGATTGTTGGCTCGGAATCAAAGCTCTTTATTCTCGGGGGTTTAATTTGGAGAAAATGAAGTAATCTCTAAACCCTAAATCTTATTACATATATTAGATTATAGTCTTATTACTCTTATTGATTGTGATACGTTGTTGTTATTATGATTTTGTGATTCTGTGGACTGTGATTAAGTCAATCTGTTGAGAAGTTCCAGATTGTATGTCACTTGTCCCTTGTTTGTGATGTTATGATACTTGATTAGGGTTTCTATAATTCTTTGATTTTTGTGGACTGTCATTAAGTCAATCTGTTGAGAAGTTTCAGATTGTATGTCACTTGTCCCTTGTTTGTGATGTTATGATTACTTGATTAGGGTTTCTATGATTCTTTGATTTCCGTGGACTGTGATTAAGTCAATTTGTTGAGAAGTTCCAGATTGTATATCACTTGTCCCTTGTTTATGATGTTATGATACTTGATTAGGGTTTCTATGATTATGTTATTTCTGTGGACTGT